>CACRXK020002455.1:31676-43337 GCA_902702795.2 Paramuricea clavata | reverse complement strand
GTGATGTGGAGAGAAATTGGAGCATTTCATCATCATTAGCATTAGGTGGATGGTAAACGACACCAAGTATCAAGCAAGAAAACCCGCGAGGAAGTCTACTTGGACGAAAATAGACCCACAGAACTTCGTAATCTGTATGGTGGAGATGATTCAGAGGCTTATAAAATATCGTGTTCCTGATGTACACCCCAACCCCTCCGTGGGAACCCACACTGCGGTTTTTATGAACAAAATTGTAACCTGGAATATCGAGGCAGGAATCTGAGATACGGTCGTTTAACCATGTTTCCGTTATACAGGCAAGGTCAGGACTCTTTTCTGTGACAAAACAACTCACTTCATCAATTTTGGGAGCTAATGACATCGTATTTGTCAATAGTAGTTTCGGAACTTAGAAATAGTCATCAGCATTGGAAATAACAGTTTTATTAATGTTAATTTGAATAATATTATTTAAATTACGTTGTCCACGATGAATTGAAGTAGGGCGACCTGGTAGGGAAAAATCATGTTCTAGTAATAATACTGGAAAAACCTCATATTGGCTTTCCATTTGTCCTTGCGAAAACCCTCCTCAGTCTGGTTGATTCTAGCGTCATGTTTATTTTGTCGCCACGCCGATTTCTTTGATGGTGTTCTATGGGTAACGCGAGTCGGGATGGCATAACAGTTAGTTAATTCATGTTGTGATGGTTTGTGTCGTTTTTCATTGTCGTTGCTGTTCTTGTCCGAAATTTCCGTATATTTTGGGAATTGACTTACTTGACCAGCATGTTTTTGAGGCTCCTGCTTATCAACTTGTTTTGGTGGTATTCGAGGGTTAGGTGGTAATTCTTTAGATGTGATATATTTATTAGTACAGGTATTCTCTTGAGTCGAAGGCGCGTGTTGATTTCTAATCCATAATAATGCAGGAATGATCATGACAAAGCCCATTGTCAGTTTCTTTACTCTTTTTTTCTAACTCGTGTAGGTTTAGTGCCTGTTCGAGTTGTAAGATTTTTGTTTCGGCAACCGTTAGCTCAGATTCAAGTTGCTTGGTTTTATCTTGTTCATCATGCAGTTCCCTTTCAAGACGCTTTAATTGAGTATCATAACAAACATTGGAAAGGCACTCAGACCGCAAATTTGACAGAGATTGTAATGCATCATTACGACTCATTACAATGTCATCATTTAGATTCGATCCTATTATGTTATTGTTTTCCTCATGGCGTTTTTGCAATCCGGAGGCGTTTTGGTTGTCCAAATTTGAATATTCGACAGCTTTAGGCGAATATTGAATCGTATGTTGGTTTTTCAACAACTGAAACTCTGCCCTAAATACATCGAACTGTTGGTTAATAATGTTTAATTTACCAACTACTTTATCAAGGCAATCTTCAACGTTTTTAATGCTATGTTTGTTACACGAATATCTTTCTCAGTAATTGTTACATCGAGTTTAACGCCCTCCAATTCAACAAGCATTTCATTGCTTGTGGAAGGGAATTCGCAATAGTTGTCGCTTTTGCTTGACTGTACAGGATCGAAATCATTACATAACATTGTACACAACTTAGCTGTTATCAGGTTCCTGTCTCTGCCTTCTATTTCCAACACTTTCTTGGATTTGCGCCAGGATATTGAGCTATAACCATCACTGTATTTTTTTTTATCATTGCCTGGTGAAGTCCATACGCCGACAAAATCAACATTCTTGCTTACAAAAGCTTCAATTTCTCCAAATCACCCGTCCAGCAAAGCCGTAGTTCTTGCATTTCAATTACAATACTTGCCACAGAGTATTCCAGCAAATAACTAAAAAAAATTTAAGAATAATGTGGAGCGATATATTACACGTCTAACCAGTCTAGGCAGTTTACTAGTTTACATTGACATTGACATTTTGAAAACATTGACATTTTGAAACGATGGAGCATGTATCCTCTATTGATGTTTCTTCAAATCCTTTGTCCAGTAAAAGAGGAATTGTTGGTGAATTAAATTTCCGGAAAATTTTTTCCCTTGTTTTGGTGATTTAAGGTTCCGGAAAAAATTTTCGGAAGCGAAATAATAATTAATGATTGCCCTTACGTCTACATTGCCACCCCTGTGCCCTACCCTCGCTCCGGCGTCCATGAACATGTGCGCCTTTGCAACTGACTTGTATCGACAGAAAATTGGAGAATGTACCTGTCTCCAGACTAATTTGGAATGCAAATATAGGAATTGCTTGCAAAACGAATGGAAATAACATTGCTGATATTTGCATATAAGTCTGAAGAGGCGGGAGCTGATTTAAAAACTATACATATCTAAAACCTTTGCGGAAAAGTCTGAATCATTAGACCTAAGAAAACCTTTCCCATGCAGCCAAATTTCTAAGATAGTCTCAAAGAATACCTTGGCATTTATTTGGATTTCACCGTTCAAATTGTATATAAGGTGGACATAAATCTGTGACCGCATCCAAGACTGTGTTATCCTTTGATGAATTGCAAGCCAGCTTTCTTTGGGCCACAACATAAATCACGGAAGTGTTTTGTCGGGTTTTTTTCATGATATGTTACCCACATTCCTCAATTTTTGGGCGAGATCATGTGACGATGATTTTCAAAGATCAAATTTCAAGGTTATTTCTGAATTTATTTATTATAATGTATATTTACATATTCTGATTATATAAGTAATCCTGGGGCCGGTTGTATAAAACTCTTAATCACTTTTTTAATAACTATTTTGTAGTTTAAATAGTGATTAACTCTCTAATAGGCGCTTCTTATTGCATGACGTTTCTACTTAACTATAGTTAACTTTAATCACTTTTTTATACAACCGGACCCTGATCAGTAGTTCCACAATTATATAATTAATGAATTTAAAATATTTGTAACTATGTATTTATGATATTTTATTGTCATTAATTTCTAAATACATTTTACAAACTTTTCCGTATTGATGCTGTTTTAGTTCAGTAACATAAATCATGAAAAAAGGAGAAGGAATTACCATTGTGGATGCTATTCTTTTTAAATTTGGAAAATACTTGTACATGCACTGCGTGTCAAATAGTCGAAATGATTCTTCCAACGTTTGGTTTTAAATCTTCAAAGAGTTGAATTCGCTCTTTATTACAAAGGGTAAAAGCAATCCTATTAAAGGGACAATCTCACCGATTTTTGAGCAATTCTAACCCTCTCATATTTTGCCCAAAACTGAAAAAGAATTAGTGTAAGCACAAAATAAAGCAATAACAGACACAAAAAACATATACAGAAGTCTGGATGGGCAATATTACGCCAGGATTAAGATGGATTGTAAATGGCATCTTTATTAATTGTTGGCAGACACTTTTTTCAAATTTAGTCAATTATTATGAAAATGACTTGTTACATGTTGCGTGGAAGTTCAAAGTTGTTTAATATTTATCACTTATTTACTGAGACCGAGGGAAACAGTGTGTTTTTTGGACCCGAGACCGTGTGGAAACAGTGTGTTTTTCGCCCGAGGCGAAGCCGAGGGCAACAACGGCGGCATCAAAGCTAGAGATGCACGGTAATGGTCAAACGCTGGATTTTCTTCATTGATTGGGTTATTCTTCTGAAACGGAAACTTTCATGCTATTCTGATAGGAATATGAGTAGGACATGCAAGAGTCCATGCTTCCACATTCACGTGATCAAAATAACAGCAGAAATGTTATTGTTGGTTCGTCCAGCCAAATTTCATAGACTCCAGATGTCGCTGACTCGTTTGCTCGGAGGTAGTCTTGACAACCTTTGACTGGTACGTCACATAACTTTCCAGTGAATCCTGGCGGACACTTACAAGAAAAACTCCGCTTTCCAGATCGCACCTCGGGCACGCAAAGTGCTTGATTTTTGCAAGGATTTTCAACACAACATACTTGGGCCTCATTTGCGTTCGTTGACTAAAACAAGCAAAGAATG
The DNA here is from genome assembly GCA_902702795.2 of Paramuricea clavata. Classification (NCBI taxonomy): domain Eukaryota; kingdom Metazoa; phylum Cnidaria; class Anthozoa; order Malacalcyonacea; family Plexauridae; genus Paramuricea; species Paramuricea clavata. The sequence continues at coordinate 39,405 of CACRXK020002455.1, read as the reverse complement.
GCTTAGAATTTACTTTAAGAATAATTGTAATTAAATAATTTTTTTTTGATTGTTATAATAATAAATCTCTCGAAGTCCATTTTGCATATATAGAGAATAATAAATGGGTGCGCGGAAATACCCGAGATTTATTTCGAGTGTTGAACATGATACAGTGGCGTGCGGTGAACAGATCGGGTCCCTTCTAGGGGGTCTTGGTGCATGCCCCGCAGAACATTTTTGAAATTGTAAAGCCCTGCGATGGCATTTACGGCGATTTCGGGAAGAAATGACAAAGAATTGGTGTGTGTTTCACTTGTGGTAAAATGAACACAATCACTACTAAAATATAGTAAATACACGAGGCAAAAAATCTCTTTAAAAATTATGAATCATGAATTGTCTGTTAATTAGGGGTATAAATATATTATATATATTTCATATATTTACTCAGGTATATGGCTACATCATAAGCATTATAGAAAAATGTATATAAAAAAGTTAGTAAAACTGTTTAAATGTAAATTCCATTCGTCTTTCCTTCGCGCTAAACTCCTTTATAACTTTGTCATAAAACTCTGGTTTCCCTTGCAAACAAGTCAAAAGTTCTTTCTCGATCGAGATGGTAGCCAATGCTGAAAGCCGATCTTGTCCTTGCGTGCTGCGAAGATACGTCTTAATGCGCTTGAGTCAGGGCCTTTTTTAAGGATTTTCCCGGGGGGGGGGCATTTTTTGAAAAGGGACCTTTCTGTGAGATAATATATTACAGGGAGATAGCAATGGCTGAAGGCCACGTGTGCGCCGAACATCACGCATGAATGGGGGGGGGGGGGTGTACTCCCCCAGAAAATTTTTGAAATTTGATGCACAGAAATGCCATTTCCTGCATTCTGAGCATCCAAATGCGCTCCAAAATGTATACTAACTATACTTGTATTTGAAATAAAAGAAGGAAAAAACCCACAAAAAGTAAATAAAAAATATTAACCATAATTTATCATTACTTATTAGAGGAGGATACCAATGGTCACGTGTGTGGGGGTGTACTCCCCCAGAAAATTTTTGAAATTTGAAACACGGAAATGCCATTTCCTGCATTCTGAGCATCCAAATTTGCTCTAAAATTTATGCTAACTATACTTGTATTTGAAATAAAACAAGGTAAAAATGCACAAAAAGTAAAAAAGAATATTAACCGTAATTTATCATTATACTTATTAGAGGGGGATACCAATGGCCGAAGGCCACGTGTGTGGGGGCATAATCTCCAGAAAATTTTTCAAATTTGAAACCTGGAAATGCTCTTTCCTGCATTCTGAGCAACCAAAAATAAAAAATTATTAACAATAATTTATCATCACTTAGTGGTAGAAAAACGTAACAATTTAGATCGATTTTGTTAAACAAGGACAAAGGATAAAGCCTAAAACTTACTTTCCGTTTATTTATTTGTTAGTCTTCGCTGTTTTGTTGGTATATATTTAGGAAAAAGGGACTTTTCCTGGGGGGTTCGGCAAAATGTGATTGCGTGGGGGGCGGGGCACAAGGGGGGACTGGGGGGGATGCCCCCCCCCCAGCTTGTATGTTAAAAAAGGCCCTGTCTTGAGCGCTGAAAATGATATCTCAGCCGAGGCTGAGGGACTTGGCATTGTAAGGATGAGTTGACATAATCGATAAACTTCAGGAAAGCAATTTTGTAAGTCAAATTCGATTATTTTCTTTCTCATGTTAAAAATAAACAACGGTTAGTTCGCTTTTTAAGGCGCGGATATTGAAAAATGAACCATAGGTAGCTTGCAATGAGTTTAATTCTTCTTCAGGGAATTTCTGCTGTATAACCCGTGTTTAGAATGATCTAACAAGGAACAAATTTCCTGCTGTTTAGACTTTCGAACCTAATATCAATCTGCACGACCATAGTATCAACAACAGAGAAAAATATTTGACGGAATGACGCTTTAACTTCCTGTTCAGTTTCCTTCGTCTCATCAGTACATCAGCAACCTCCAATGTAGAATTCCAGGACGATTCAAAGTTATTCCGTAATTCTTGAATTCCGGCTTTCGTTTCCTGAACTTACGTAACACAATAGGCGATATCAAACTGCTTGCTCTGGACAATGTCGTAGAGAACAGTTGTGAGCCCAAACACAGCTGAAAATATGTTTAGGCAGAACACAAATTGGAAATCTGTAAGAATATTTCGGTAGCCACGAGTATCGTTAAGTACTGAGCCTTCGAATTCCTCATCGTGTTCCAGGATGTATTCGAAAACTTCCACTAGCTTCTCCCGCGTCTCCAATATCGCATGCATTAGTCTGGCGTGATAATGCCATCGGACAGCGGTACCAGTGGGAATACGTCTACCAACAATCGTGTCTAACAGATGCGTTCTCCTGGATGAGGCGTGGAAAAAGGATGAAAGGCTACTGATAGTTTTGAAAAATACTCTTTGGTTGAGGACACAGCTTGGACCAACACTAAATTCAAAGCATGTCCACAACAGTGGATAAACAAGGCAGGTGAATAGTCCCCTCTAACACGAGCTTGCAAACCGGTCAGTTGCCCCGACATAACGCTCGCTCCATCATACGTTTGCGCAATTAATTTCTCACTACATCCGTACTCCTCTAAAATACTGTCAATCTCTTGTTTCAACCTCGCTGCTGTTCTGTCTTCGCTAACATCGGAGAATCCGAGAAAACGCTCCACAGGCTTGCCATCAGCGTCGACATAGCGAATAATAGTGGTTAACTGAGACAAAGTTTTAATGTCGGAGGTTTCGTCCATAGAAATCGCAACGACTGGGCTGATTATCACTTCGTCCATAATTGCTTTCGTTATAACATTCCTAACAAAAATTATCAAATCGTTCTGAATGTGATTCGACATTCCAGAAAACACAGTAGCCGTCTGAAGATGTTGTTTCAGCGAGGAGTCATATATACTGATAAGCTTTACCAATTCCACGTAATTGCCACGAATAGCTGACTCTTCGAGCTCCACCCGTCCTCTAAAGGAAAGTTCCTGTTTGCCAAGACAGCAAACCACATCATAAAACGGCGAAGTATCTCTCTATTCTTATGCACTGCCAGATTATGCGCTGATATATGCTGACATGTTTGCTCGTTTAGTTGCAAATCGATACGGGCTAGACCAAAACCAGCATTCATCAAACAACTTGACAAATGGCTTTTGGTTTTCTCATGTCTACTGATGGCATTAGACAAATTCCCCAAATCGCTGTATCCTTTCTTATTCCATACAGTATTGTCTGTGGGATTGAATAAAAGACATGGCCAGCAAAATAGTTTATTAAATTTAGTAGAGCCAGGAAGCCACTTGTACTTTTCACAATTTGATGTCCGAAAACTTCAAACAAAAACATTACCGCCACGTTTCGATGTTGTGTGCAATTCTGGGATCTCGGGAGTTGGGCGTCCCCTTTCAACAATTTCCTTTTTCTCTGAGAATGGCCGGGATCCGAAAGGGCGAGAAAGCAACGATTCCACGATACAGGCGTGCATTTCATATATTTTAGGCACGACGAAGTAACAGTAATATAATTAAAATGGAATGTTCCACCAATGGCAATGACACTTTGGACTGCAGTATAGTTTTTTGTATGTGAAATAGAAATTTTGTCCGTTATTATATATGCTTGCGCTTTAGGAGTGGCAAGTATAGAAGCGGTTCTACTTACGTAAACTACGTACTCGTCTATTCTAAGCACGTCATCGGACTTTTCTAGCACTATATTAAATTAGTACTACACTATTTTTCGACCGCTTTTTTGAACTTTTCCTAGTGCCATAGTGCTGCGTACATATGACGCACATATGAAAATGATGTCATCAAATATGCGCGCGAATTGTGTGTTGTATTATTGTAAAGACGCGATCTACACTCTCCTGCGGCCACACTGTTTTGGTGTCACATCAATTTTACTATTAGATTTATTTTGAAATATCAGTGGGGCAGTTTGCGAATGTTTCAGGTTACAAGAGAACTAGAACACAACTATACAAGACTACAAGTATACAATTTGTGCACGATATGCTAACGTGTTACAAACCTTATATTATCTTCTAATTTTCTAAATGCTTTCATAAAATTCAGCAATACATAAAGACAACAACTACAAGTTCACTGTACTATATGCAAGGATTTTTTAGACGTATTAGGGACTGGTCATAAAGTAACTGCTAGGGTGGGTTGGAGGTAAATCACAAATTTTGCCAATAAGTTTGGTGACCCATCTTAGGATGTAGAAAAAAATTTCAAAGCCCATCCAATCTTACCAAATTTATTTCATGACCCACCCACCCAATCTAAATTGGGAAATACACTTTTATAATGAAAAAAACTTCCAAGTATGATCATATATCAATACAGTGCCGGTGTATATCTTTAATTTTGAATCTGCGAAGCACATTAGTATTAACGTTTATACCCATAGCCATTCAGCGACGAGCTTGTATAATTAAGGCAATCAGGGATAGAAATCGTCCAGACCTTCAAACTTCTGGGAGTGATAATATCATCGGATCTTACCTGGAATGCGCACATTGATTACATCTGCACCAAAGCAAGTAAACGTCTTTATGCTCTAAGGATCCTCAAACGATCTGGTGCCACAGCCAATGATTTAATAACGGTCTTTTGTGCATTTATTCGTCCAGTTTTGGAATACGCCTCACCTGTATGGCATTTTTCTCTCCCTCAATTCCTCACTAATCAAATCGAGAGTATACAAAAACGTGCATTGAAAATCGCTTTCCCCCAGTCCTCCTATACTACCTCACCAAGAAACACTTGCCTTCTTACACTTTACCAGCGAAGAGAGAATTAGTGCTTGTCATTCTATAAGAATATCCATCAACACTCAGACGATACGTTGAGAACGCTTCTTCCCAGTGCTATATCTCACAAATTCAGTCTAAGAAATAAACGCACTTATCCTATGTATAAGTGCAAAACTGAACGATACAAGAACAGTTTTATCCCAAAGTGTGTTAGAAACTGGGACCGACCATAAACATAACAAAATATTTTATAGTACATATCATTAATATAGTTTATATTATAGTAGTTTTAAATTGAACTTTTTGCACATTTAAAACTTTTAATACTATCTATGTAATATCACGTTTTTTAAATTTTTATTAATTTACAATGTGGTAATTATTAAAATCAATCAATCAATTCAATCAATTTGTTTACATCGTGCTCGCACCTAACCTGCGAACGGGCGTAGTTTGGCTTCGTGTAAAGGCGGATTTCCAGTCCTCGCACGAAGCTCCTCGCAGCTCGCTGCGATTGATGCATGAGCACTTTCATCCAATCACAATGCTAAACAGTTCGTTTTAATTAGATACATGCACTCGGAGCGAGCTGCGAGGAGCTTGGTGGAGGACTGGAAACCGCCTTAAGTCGTGTACCATCCTCGTTCCCAGGGCTTCTCGATTGTCTGCGTTGCCGTAAGCCCCGGGACAAGCCAAACCGGAACACCACAAATTCTGGTGTTTTCCGGAAGTAAACGTGCTCAGCTGCAGCTAAAAAATGCTGACTCTGCATTAATTTTTACTGAGGAGTGGAGACGTCTTGGCGAGAAGAAAATATTGGATTTTCCTTTTGTTTTAATGTTTGTTTTAATGTATTTTCCACCACGAAGGGAATACGTGCGGACCACCGAATGGAATTATGCATATCGGGGTTTTATATTTCATTATATCGTTAATATTCGTCAAAATACAACCATGTTTCGGTGTCGTATTACATGTATCAATTCTCATGTATGATGTAAACATAATCGAGTCGAAATGTGCTCGAAGTGGTTGCTGTGATTCGAAACATCATGGATTCTTGTACAGATGACCATCATGACCTATTTCAACACGCGCTTGTAAAGTTACTTCAAAGACTGGACAAAGCCGGACTGAAAAATTAAAGAGAAGCAATACGAAGCTTTATCGTCTGTTGTAAGGAACAAGGACAACATGTGACATGTCTAAATGGCGGTGTGTGTCTGTTTTATACTGGGTTACAACAATGGCAATATTAACAATGAATCACCTAACGTTTCAAGAAAATATAAATTATAGATAGATGTCATGCATGACTCCATAAGTTTTGGATTTGAATTGCTAGATTTAAATCCATGTTATGTATACAAAATCATGCGTGCATAAATTTGAGCAAAAAAGCACAAGTGACAAGGTGTTTGTTTGGCCATATGCCCATCATGTACGTAGTATGAATATTGAACACCGTTTTATATAGCACGTTTAAAACGTTATTTCCATGCTGGATAATCCTGACTCCTTCACTGATTACATGTGTGGAAAATGACGAAAAATAATTATGTAAAATAATTTGCCTAATATGTCTTTGGCCATGAATGCAACTCACTATGCTACTTACATCTGACAGTCAAAACTATGTGCATGACTGTATGGCCCAATGTATGTTTGAGGGAAATTTTTGTTTTCAGATTACAGTATAACAACAATATTTCCCGCATTCCAATATATTTTGTACATGGAAGTGCGCCATCTGTTTCAGATAGGGGACATATCATTTGAGGACGAATGGGATAGCCAATGGTTGAAGGGAAATGTTAGCAAATTTAACTCCCTTACATAATGTCACAGGGATTACATAATATCACGCGGGGGTGCGTTCACCCCCTAGCTCTGGCCAGAGGGGATGCAATTTTTCATGATAAAGCAAAAAATTATTAGAGACAAAATGAGATACCGTACAGTAATTTGAACCATAACATGATGATAAGCGAACTGTTAACAATGATTACAATTCAAATACAGTAGTCAAGCAAGACTTTGCAGTAGTGAACCAAGTTGATTGGCGGGCGAACACACATGACCGACACAACTCGGAACTAGAGCTGGCAGATCACCCTCCCAGATCATGCTGGATCCATCCCTGTATTGTCAAGTTATCACTGGTCAATTTTTAAATTTCTTACAATTTACATCAGGGAGTTCATTGACCCCCCACCCCCCACCCCTACCCCTCCCATTATCCAGAAGTGTGACTAAGCATTTTTTAGTATCTGTCCAGGTGTTCAATCTAAAACTCCACCCCAACAGGATGTTGTATACCTGAATGATGGTAAGGGAGGTGGAGTTAAAATTCTGATCTATCAATATATTACTGTACATATGCACATTAAAAATATGAAAAGTTTTCCAGTTCAATATATCTATAGCAGGAGGCTTAAACCAGAATTTCAGAATACAAAGCAACTTTTTATGTCATTTTTGTTTTAAAATCCATTTTTATACAGACATGGTAGGGTGTCTCCTGGTTAGAAGCCTGCATATAGATATAGAAATTTTCAGTTTTGTCAATAATAATAGTTTATTTATAATTTCAATTCTTACAAGATTTGCAATAAATCAACAAATAGGTATTCTATTCTGAACCGTTGACAGGAAACAGTGTAAATTCATGTCTCATCCAATATGACACAAGAATTTGTGACCCCTTGGTATACCAGGGGCATTCACTTAATTTGGTGAGTGAAATTCTGTGAAGTCCCCTGCAGCCAGAACAAAATCTCAAATCCCAATTGAATACCTGGGGATGATAGGACAGGAGTTATTGGGATTTTTACTTGAAATTTCCCAAACCATTCCTTTACTCTTCTGTAAATCTTTCCCTAGCCGACTGCTTTATTTCAGCATTTATATACAGCAGATAAAAGACTGAGTGCCCCCCCCCCCCCC
>CACRXK020002455.1:12103-29901 GCA_902702795.2 Paramuricea clavata | reverse complement strand
CCCCCCCCCACTCTCCAATACGCTCCGCGGGCCCTGTTTTAAACAGTCAAAACTCTGACTGCAAGCATTATATAGCCAATTAACAATTATATCACAAGAAACTAATGTTCTCAGGAGATATTGAATTAAATCCTGGTCCTGTATTTCTGTAACTCTGTTCAAAACAACAGTCCAACTAAGTTGTCATCAAATGTAGTGTTAGAGCAAAGGCAAAGATGTCATCAGTTAAAATTATACTTTATATACATTTTCGTTTTACACAATAGAGTTAATTAATCAAAATTGTTACAACCATTTTCAAAGTACTATTTACAACATGAGCGGCCGTGTTGTATCGGATATACAAACTCGAGCCGAAAAATGGCTTAAGAACGACTCATCTTATGAGTTCATTGGCGAAGTAATTTTAAAAATAAACGTTGTGTAAGCCGAGAAAATCAAAGTTAATGTAAATCAACATGAACCAGTATCACATATACAGATACGACACGCTTATGATTTTTCTTTGTGTTTCCTTCATGAATTATTAATGAGTTTTTATTGCTAATAAAAGAATCCCTACCTTCCCTCCTCATTTCATTGTCATTTTGCTTTCTAATATAAATTGTTTTTGTTTAGAGATTAATACAAGAATGATGAATACATGTACTGATCTACTGGATATTGACTGGATAATTTTGTCAGAACAACCCACTTGCAAGACAATCTTACCTAAATTCATCAGTATGAAAAATAACTTAACAGCTACAATAACCATATATTATATGGATGGATCATATCAATGGCACAGAATGTACAAAACTAAACTTGTGATACCTTCTACTCAAACAGATATTCTCCCACAACACAAATTGTTTTTGTGTGGATAGGCTGAGTTAAACCGAACAGTGTGATATATCATTAACTGTGCACAGGGTTGGAATTGAATTATATACTTCACTCATGACCTTCAAAACATTCTCTAGTATTCAGTGCATGGTCTTCGATATATGATTGACTCTTTGTTAGAGTAATGCATGTTCCTCGAATAATGTGTATATTACTCAACAGTTAACATTGGCAAGTGTAAACAACAGGTGACAGAACTTTGCTTCATATCATCACAATAAAGTTTTGAAAATTCGATGAGTATGAATTGACAAGTGACAATTTACTAAATAGCCGGCTGTATAGACACTTATTTTTGCATGAATTTTTTTATTTCCTGACTGCATAATTATCCGTTACAAACATAATCACATTATAAAATTAGTTAAATTTTCGGGCGTGGGGCGAGGCAGTTGCCCCTGCTGCCCTATGTGCAGTGTACAGCCCTGTTAGATTTGTATTATGTTTGATTTTAAAATCTTATTTGCTATTATATTTATCATAATAAGTAATGAAAGCAGGGAAGCTTGTAAAAGTTAGGGGGGGGGGGAAGACTCCCACTAGGCGCCACCATGGTTGGTGTCGAGCCCCCCCCTTGGCTTCCTACGCCCCTGGATGAAAGTAGATACGGCTTTTTGTTTGGTGGCCCAACCGTAGACATACAAAATAATTGGCGGCCCATCCAAACTGCCAAAATATTTTCCATGGCCCATCCCAAATCACTTCGGCCCACCCTAGCTGTTTCTTTATGACCGGTCCCTTAATTCATTTAATTGGTATTTGAACTTTGAAAGTTCGTACCAAAGGTATCAGATAGCAAACATGTTAGGATTGATAGTTGACCAACTGGCAACGGAGCGGCGTTCCTTAGGAGAGCCGCTTGCAGCTCGCGTACATTCCTCGAATAGCAGGCCTCGAACGTTGACTTAGCGCGTGCGCAATCGTTGATTTGGCACCGCCAAAGCAAGCGTGCTTGCCTTGGTTAATAATAAAAAAATAACAAGAGTTTTTGTAAAGGGCACAGCATTGCAACAAACAATACCCGCCGAAAGATTAAGATAAGCCTTATTAATCCACTTCCCACTATTTTCTTCTGACGAAACGTCTAGGCCGTCTAGATAATATCACGAAAAATACAAAAACTGGAAACCTCGAGTTTGTATTGATAGGTGCTACATTACGTATTCGAGCTGGAACAGGCGCTGTAATAAACAATGTTTTTAATCTGTTTTATTAGTAAAGATCTAGAATTGTTGATTTCAAAATTATCTTCAAATATTTTTGTTGAGATCTAAATGTTAGGGCAAGCGGCGCTTCCCTGCGCTTGCTGGACCGCACGGCACTGAGTCATGGTATTTCCAAGAATCCATGTATTTTTCTGTTCAAAAATTCAGTGAAAAACAATAAAACGTCCGTGGCAATGCGTTTTACAACAAATGATATTTTCACACGTAAATATCAAATTATTTTCACACGTATTTTTGACGTGTGTTTAAATACGATTTTTCTCATTGGCCAAAAACTCTATATAACACTTATGTTTATATAATAAATAGAGAATAATACATGGGTGCGCGGAAATACCAGATTTATTTCGAGTGTTGAACATGATATCTCACGAGTGAGCGCAGCGAACGAGTGAGATATCATGTTCAACACGAGAAATAAATCTGGTATTTCCAAGCACCCATGTATTTTTCTGTTTATTTTATAAAGGACAGTCTTTGAAAAGCGATAATTTTTACAGAAAAACGATAATTGAAAAGCGATAATTTTCACATGTGAGATTATCATGAATAATCTCACATGTGAGATTATCACTTTTATCAGTGCTCGAAATCTCTATAAACCACTATATTTTATATAATAAAGTAATTTTTGCTGCAACTTGTGATGCGTTTTCCACACAGACTATTTAGTAATTCGATTTCATAGCGCACTTGCCTGCGAACCGCTATAGAATACACGTTTTAAGGATACAATGCAATATAATTTTTCGAACGAAATTCAAAATAGTGCATTTTCGAATGAAGAAGAATATCTTTGAAAACCATCTTAAAATTGGCTTACGCATAAATGGAAGGTTTAAAATGCAATTTTAAAATTTAGAAAGACGTGTTATAAACTGTCAAAGTGCCAGACGGATTTATACTGATGACTTAGTTAAACGCGTGACTTCTAAAACATAGACATTTTTGCCATAGTGGCCTTTCACGTGTAATTTTTAAACTTTTTGAAAAGAGTTTGTTAGAAATGAATCATAAAATCGTGCATAAAATCAATCTTGCATAAAATCAGGCATGCGTTTGATAAATTATGCGTGAAAGGCTGCTATGCCAAAATATCTATGTTTAAGCCTGGTTCACATTGATCGGCGATGTTCTACGATCCATTGTCTGTGAGCAACGAAGAAGAAAATGCACAAAACATTTTATGCATCAATGACCACCGACAATGGGCATCGCCGATGTTTACGATCAATGTGAACCAGGCTTTACGAAGTGCGCGTAGGACTTAATGAACAGCAAATTGTCTGGTACTGTAGTAGTATAAAACAAAACATTCTAAATTTGCATTAATTTTGACCACATTTGTCATTAAATCAGAGGTACTTAGTTATGTCTTCAATGATTTCCATCTGATAATCTAGCGTCATACAGGCTGTCCCGAAAGGTGGCCTCCATGATCAAGTCGATAATCACGAGTACTTTGGTAAATAAATACGCAATTCCAATTGACTAGACCACAATGTAACGTATTGTCCCATGAATAATTTCGCGTACCGAGTTCTGATTGGTTGCCTATCCGTTGCCATGCATTGCATGCTTTCCACCTTCTGTTACCTCGATTTTGCTTTCACCTCCCAAAATGTGATGTCCACTGCTCGAAAATTGATATTCATTTTTCCAAATTTGATAACAACCTCTCAAGCTTTATGTCCACTGATTTTGAAGCATTTTGATTGGCCGAATGTGATATCAGCAGTTAACATCAATAATTGTACAAATTGTCGAGTAGACCTTGAACCGGCTGCATCAAGAACAAGGAAATTCACTGGTTTAACAGCTAGTGAAATGCGAGAGAAACAAAATGCTTTGGATACTACAGGAAAAGTCTGTAGCAGAACATTTCAAAGCTTTTTTGAGTTTACAAGGCGAACCAGACATGGATTTAAAATTTATCACGGATTAATCTTCGAACAAATTTTTACAAAGTGAAATCGCTTGAGGCTATATGGTACCTAAAGGCGCATGGCTGTGAATTGGACATCATGAAAAAGGCATCGGTTGAACTTCATAAAAACTGGAAAGCGTTTCAAAACGCCAAACAAGAGCAAATAAGAGAAAGGAATGGACATATCGCACATCGTGCAGAAATTTCTCCTGAAGGCGAGTATAATTTTTAGTGACATATCGTATATACTACTCGATATAACAAGAGTGAGCAGTAAAATATATCAAGATACCGAAGCTTAGTAATGAATAATTTGTTTTTGTATTCTTTGATTTTGCCAAGATCTACACGTCTCACTATTTGCATGGACCCAATTAAATGACCTAAGGGCGACATATTATTTTGCTTAATTTGCATGGCGTGGACAGGAGAACTTTAATAAAGTAACTAAACAAATGCACACCTCCCCACACCTCGTCATGGCTCAAGCATCGCAATTTTGCGTTTCGTAAACCGCCAAGTAACAATCAATGTCACCACTTTCTGTGTGCGTGACATCCGGCGAATTGAAATGAGATATTCAACACGCGAAATACGCGTTTAAAGCATTGGGACAAAAATCAACAGACACAAACAATACGAATCTCATTTCATATCATATCAGGCGGACGACACTGACTGTCACGGGTGACCGTTGCGGATTACAAAATGGAAAATTACTTCGCCACCTGCGAGTGAGAGTATAAATGCTTTTGTATGTGTCTCTGTAAACGCGATGATATGATGCAAATGACATCCAAGATAATCATGTCTTATAGGGTTAAATTAAGGCGGTAATGGACCAACAAACAGTTAAGCCCCGGTCAGACAGGAGTTGATGAGAGTTGGCAGTCATGAATTCTTATGAGAACATTTTTAAGCTCTAAATTAAAAATAAAAAGGCTTGACTGGCATATAATAGTGTTCGCAAACACTAAGAGCAACTAATCAAGGTCGTGATCAAGTATCATGACCAGAAATCACGGACAAAATGGCGGCTAATTCGATTGCTTATGCGCAGAACGAACTTATTTTACGAAACCAAGATGGCGGATATTATACGGTATTCTATTACACACAATATAAAATCGATGCGCACAATGAAATATAGAATGAGTTGCATGTTCCGCACGTCTACAAATAGTATTACCTACATGAAAATATAGCTCTGGAGGGTTTGACGTCTCACGATTTCCCTTTAGCCGGCCCGAATAAACTCGATTTAAAACATTTTCACACAATATAAGCTTCTATTAAATTCAGCAAATCCTCCCTACTCGCTCACATTTAGTCCATTATTGCGCCGTCGAAAACGTTTGCCGACAACTTCAACACGTCTACATTTCTTGTACGATGTTCCATCTGCCATTGCATGCGTTTAAGTTTTAAAACACCAGAGATTTTAGCTAAGCGGCCAGAACACTTTCAAATTGTCTGTTTTGAGGCAAAATATAACCTGAAATTACCGCCATTGCGAGTGGTTTAGGGTAGAAAAAATCTCAAAACGTTGTCAAATACAACGCAAAAAATGCCTTATTGCTTTGCCATTTTATAATCATTTTAAGGGGCAACCGCTGACTAACAACTGTGAGGAAAAAGGCTCCAAAACAAAAGAAATTTCGGGAAATGCCAATATATTCAAATTTATTTCGTCTTCTAAAGTTTAGAATGTTGTATTATCTTCGTTATAGTTTTAAGAAATTTATTCCTACAGTCTTTCACCGTATATAATCATCTATCCCTGGACTAAATTTATATTTAACTCTTTGTAAAAAGACATTGTTGAATGTATTTATAAAGTTTGTTTATAGTAGATTTGAAGTCGCGCGTATGTTACGAGCGCCCGTGGGAACAGTTTCTGGCCCACAATTAAAACCGCTGACTGTCCGTGATTTCTGGCCATGTGATGCAAACGACGGTTCGAATATGCGTGTCTCATGCATGTATTTCAGTATTGGTACCCATATCACTACAGTCAACTCTCGCGGACACCAAATAAGTAATAATAAGGACGCCAAGTAATAGCGATAGCGGGTGCGATAAAATAATTTCAAGTTGTATAATGTCACTACAATGTATTACTGCTACTTTTCTTTTACCAGGATTATACCAGGATCCACTGTCTACTGGGATTCAGTACATATGTAAACAATACAAGTCCAAATACAAGTGTATTAAAAAACATTTTCATGTTCCAAAAGCAAAATGCAACGGTAACGGGAACCGCAGCGCCAAATGCCTTGTCTTTCCTTCACTCTAAAGGTACAGTAACAAAACTTTAGACAGCTTCATTCTGTGATGAAGTATCTAGTCTCTAGTGTGCCTTTGTGCGATCTTTCGGTCAAGACATTAATTCTCGCTCACCTTTTTCGCAAGCAGAGAAAACTCTTTTGCGTGTGTGAACTTGGCATGAGTTGCATGGTTAATAACATTTTTTGAATTACTGTATTTATCGTTTCTCCTCGATGCGGTAAAACGCGCTGCACGTTAAGTGATAATTACGTACTTGCTCTTATCTTGACGAGGTTATTTATTAATATTTTTTAACTAATAGTATAGTCTCACCTTTGTTAAAGCTCTGAAAGGAACGTGTACAAATCCCTCCCTTGCAAATAAAGCGCGTGATGCCTCTTCTTTATCCACGTCATTTAACTCACAAATGCCACTGCCTTCAAGACTCAAGTTAAATGATCGACAGTGACAGGTTTGGCCGCATTGCCGAAAGCATTCTCCAAAATTAGCGTTGGTTATTGTCTTAAGTACATGGCCAGAAATGGCATGAACGTGCAAGCCAGTATCCTGAATATGAGCGTTGTAACCTGAACAAGTACCCGCGGCGAAAGTGCATGTACGTTTTTATGCGGGAAAGAGATTTCCAGTCAATATATAATAAAGAAATCTTTTATCCATTGTTTTTCCTACATCCAATACTTATGTAACAGTATAGAACAAATTGTCAGTTCCTTAGAGTGTACAGTAATGGCGAATAATTGCGATAAATAATAAAATGATTATACCTTATTAACATAATAAACAAAATCCAGTTCGAACATGTAAAGTAGTTCAAATTCGATTGTTCACCTGCACGACAGTGTTAGCGCGTTTGTTTACTTTGCATGTAATTTAAAGAGAGATCCGTACTTTGTACTAAAAAGCAACTAACAACTTTGTCTTTCTACCTTTTTATTGTTTAAATTATTAATTGGCTCCAACATCTGTTTCTATTCTCCAGGTTGATTTGAAAAATATTTTGATGCTCCTCTGTGTCCTGATGAATTGCCTTTTTGAAAGAACAAGAAATATGACATAAAAGAGATATGGCGAATAACTCTTGACGAAGGGCCATCGATCAAAACGTTGAGTTTCTGCTTGTTTTTTTCAGGTACTAATATAACCACTCAGCACAGCAATTTCACATTTGTACTACCAACACTGGTACAGACAGTTTTAGTATATATCACATTTAAATTAAATGTTTAATGTAAAAAGGAGTTATTTCATTCGGGTCTGTCTAAAAAGTTTGACGCCTGTCACTATATATTTTGTTCCTCCAAACGATCGCAAAATGCTCTGTGATATCTTTTGGGAAAAGGCTAATTTCCTCTGCACCTCTGAACAATATGCTACGTTTTCACAACAGTGGGAGGAAACTGAGTATATAATTTAACCACGAGAATATGAAATTTGTTCGAATTAGCGAGTAGTTCGGCTTAAGTGATCGTAAGTTATACTGTTCCAGCGTGGTTCCGCTGAATTATTAATGCTGAGCTCAAAAGCAAGAGATGTTTTTGTCAACACTAACGCCACTCGAAAATTGGTATAACAAATTTTGGTGGCATTTTGCATAATAGCGTTCAAGCGAGGAAGCAAAAACAATTAAAAACATTCGTTGAGGATTACCACAAACTGACAAAAAAACACAGTTTTTAATCCAGCCTCTCCCCCATCATCCCGCAATCTAACGTCCGTGTTAACAAAAACGTCGCTTGTTTAAGCTCGCTATTGCCGAGCAGGAACTGCGTGGACTATAACTTTGTCTATGTCAGTTTGTGGTAATCCTCAACATATACGACAAAACATGTAAGATTATCCGTGTGGACAAAAACATCGCTTCCGTAATTAAGCTTCCCTATATTAAGACCAAAATGTTTGTGAAAGCTAAATTTTTAATGCTGTGTATGGAAATTTCAAAAAATAATTAGATGGGTTTTGTACATTGGAAATTTCGAGGGTGAATTTTATACATTTATTAGACCTAAGAAGGATCAGTTGTAAAAATAAAATTTAAGCCCTCTGGCAGGAATAGAACCTGTGACCCTGCGATCCCAGCTGTCAATGGACCAGTCCAAATTGAACTAAAATATTGATCGATCTCAACAAGTCTAGACAAAATTTTATCACAGCTTGAAAGAGCTAGCAGCACAAAATTAGCAATATTCCAAAGTTTCGTTGCGAAATGTTGTAAAATTTGGATAATATAGGCTTGCAAGTTTGCAATTTTCAGTCATTCTTTATTACGCACGGGAAGTGGTAACCATTTCCGGGGCGTAATACAAAATAACTGAAAATTACAAACTTTGCAAGGCTATACTATCCACAATTTACTACATTTCGCAACGAAACTTTGGAATATTGCTAATTTGGTGATGCTCTTTCATGCTGTGATGGAACTTTGTCTAGTCTCGTTGAGATCACATGGCCAGAAATGCAGGACAGTAAGCGGTGCGGCGTGTGGGCTCATGTTTTTTGACCGTTGAGCGCATTATACAGATCGGTGGTTCAGTTTGGCAAGGACAACATAACGGTTCATTTCTACCGAGAATTGAACAATTTAAGCACGGCTGATTTTTTTTTGAAAATAGAAAAAAAGGAGGAAATTTTATCAAGCAGAAAGAATAATTTCTAGAAGAACGCGGAAACGAAAGGTTAGGAAGTAAATATAGTTTGATAGTGTCATTGTAACCTAGCTTTAATTTGGTGTATAATTTTGGTGGCTTTATTAGTGTATATTAACGTTTATTGACTAGAATTTGTTTCCCTTTAAACAAATTTTAAGGTTGAATATCTTGTAAAGTGGAGCGGCTATAGTTCCTTGGACAATAGTTGGGAACCTGAAGAAAATCTAAATGCTTTTGCATTGAGGTAAGACTGAATGGTGTTATTGTGCAATTGACTGTGCTGGTGTCATGACATTCACATATATGTAGTCACATAGACTGTCTGTGAAGGATATTTAAGAGACTGACGTCTTGTTGCATTTTGTTGTAGAACATATTGGAACCCACAAGCAACTGCTGAATTGGTTTCTGCTGGAACTGATATGCTGCACTCTGCAATTTTAGACAATTTAAAATCTAGGAGTGTGTTGCCAACAGTAGTGAATTTTAGGCATGATGTTCTTAGATATCTGCTTAAAGACAAGTGTGTGTAGAGTGAGGATGGAAGGCATCTTTTACTTAATAGAGATGATTTTAGTAGATGCAAGCTACCTCAAGAGTGGGATCAGCTTTTGGACAGATTGGGGGAATGGAACAAAGGTGGAAATTCCTGTGAAAGCAAAGCTGTTTCTTTCGCAGAGCCCCAAAACCCACAAGGTTATTGGTGGGAAAATTGTGTTGATGCAAAGGTATCAAATATAAAAACTTTCTATCAATTGCAAAAAACAACCATTTTCTGTTAATGTTTAAAGGGGAAGTCAGGTCCGTATTTAAACAAACGGTTTGTTTACATTTTGAACTGCTGTATTTTTAAAAAATATGATGTATACTGTCTGAATATCTAACACCATTTTGGTTCGCTATGCTTCTAAATGAATATGAAATAGAGTTTATGTTCAGAACAATTCAAAACATTCGAAATTTTGGCAATGTTTACATTCAGAGGTCCTCACAAATTTATGAGCAGAACCGATGCGCAGAACGGACTTGACTTCTACTTATTGGGATAGTATCTGGGAACCTTTTGAGGTGCACCGGGACTTTATACTCATTCAGTTAATCATTTAGCATTGAGTTTTTGATATTAGTATAAAAAATAATTTTCATGAGGTTCACAACAGCTTGCTTTCAAATTACTACCTTTCTGAGCCTGTAGTGCAGATGTTTACCCCCCTGTATAGCGGTTGATTTGGACATTTTGAATCATAACGGGTTGGTTCCGGTGTGCCTCAAAAGAATCTGCTGCATAAATACTAGTTAAAATATATATAATCGTTCACTCATATCATATTTTAACTAGTATCAGTACTATATGCTTATTAAATGAAGAAAATAGACCATATTAGATGTTTCGAGCCAAGGCTTTGTCAGGACACTAATGTATATATATATGGTAAATATTGTAAAACTTGGCTGTAATTGTATTAATAATGTAAATGCTTCAAATATTCCAAAAAATATATACAGTGAAATGGTACGATGTCACTGAGTAATCACATGAAAAGGTATCACATCTGCGACAAAACCGTAGTCTTCTGCGACAAAACCGTAGTCATGTTCTTAGCAAGTGCCCTAAAGAGAAGCACTCACCCCCACCCCCTGGAACGTTAAATTCCAATACATTTTCAGGGGGGGTGATGGCCTCTCGTTAGGGCACTTGAAAAATCCCCTTACGCTGAATTAACCTGAAGTGAGACCTTTGTATGTAATTACTCTGTAACAGTATCTTCTATTTTTAGCACATAGATATATTCTTCTATCTTTCCTCTTGGAGCTGGTGCTCCCAGTACTCGGTATTGTTTTTGGTGCACATTCTCTTTGCACGTTAATTTCTTCCTTTCGCAAGTCCCATTGCCTTGAGTCGAGTTTCAACACGTCTGCAGCAGTATCTATCTATCTATCTATCTATCTATCAATCTATCTATCTATCTATCTATCTATCTGTCCGTCCGTCCGTCCGTCCGTCCGTCCGTCCGTCCATCCATCCGTCCATCCATCCATCCGTCCTTCTATCTATCTATCTATTTATCTATCTATCTATCTATCTATTTATCTATCTATCTATCTATCTATCTATCTATCTATCTATCTATCTATCTATCTATCTATCTATCTATCTATCTATCTATCTATCCAAATTGTTTGATTTTCTTAAAACTATGCTCCTTGCCACATCATTGTTTTTCTCAACCCGTTGACCACTAAACAGTTTTACAGTTTTGTATATCTTTAGAAATGTTGGTACATGGTAAACCATGGCATGCATGTAGGGGGTTACCGTGATTTTTGTATAACCAACACATTTGTCTCCTAGTTTAACAAAAAGATTAATCCATTCTTGTGCTTTACAAAAGTAGGTTCTAATCATTTCTTCGGAAGGTGTTTTGCAAGTTACTATAGAATAAATGATAGAAAACTTAATCCAGAGGCTTTTCGTTTCAATTTCAGCCGCCGGACGGATCAAACCTTCAAGCTTTTCCGGGAGTTCTTTCAATAATTTCTTCTTGCCCGGCCCTAAAAGACTTGTAAAATCATAATGACCAGATCCTTTGCCACCTGCATTAGATTTTTCCCAAATTTCAAATGAGATCCCACAAGATCGAATTGTGCTTTTTAAATTACCTAAATAAATATTTTTTTATCCTTCTTCTTTTTGTTCCAGTTGTCGGCCTGGTCCCATTGCACTGCTTCAGAGACCAAATTTTGAATCAAGACATCCATAATTATTAACAGCAAATGCAGTTCATCTAATATCACATGATCCAAATCAATGTTTATAAGGAGGATATTCACAGAACAGAAATTTTTTGTTTTTTCCCCTGCTATTTCATTTATTTCCTTTAACGTGCGCCGAAGATTTGGTGAATTGTAGTGGTTCAAATCATAAGACATGTTCCACCTCTCATCCTTATGAATCTTGCACCAAACACATGCATAATTTGAGGTAGCTCCACCAAGACCCATCATGAGTAATATAAATTTATAATAGCCGCCAAGAAAGAATAAGTTTACTGTATCTTCTCCCAGATCTAGTTTTTTTTTTCTCTTAACATGTCATTTATGTCATTGAATACGTCTCTAGAACAGTGCTTTAAAACATCATAGTCCTCTTTTCCTTTTACAACAGCTATAGTATGATTTCCCTTTGCTGCTAAAACATCATCAGTAGATTGCAAAATGGTAAAACTCATCAAAATAAAATTCGAACTCCTGGTCATGTTAGCCCCATCTCCTGAAATTTTGACTTTGATTGTTTCATTGTCTCTAACAACATTTGAGTGAGCAATTGTATATTCTTTTATCCTGTTTTTTAGTAATTCTTTGAATGGAAGTTGGGCTCCATGTTCCTCTCCGGGTGTTGAGGTTATGTGACACATTTTGTTCAGTTGGTCTCTTCTTTGCTTAACTAAATATGACTTAGGCAAGCCTTCTACCAACATAGTTATCTCGTGATAAAAAGCATCACCCACACAGAACTTGTCCAGGAGAAACAGACATATTCTACCTTGCCCTAATCATCATCTGAGACAGCGTCAAATCCAGAAACATTATCTGTGTTACCGGTACCGCTGTTGTCAGCAACTAAATTATGTCTAACATTAGAGTTCATTTCTTTAACGGTCATGCTTTCTAATTCCATTCCAAAAGATTTTGCAAACCATAAGACGTTTCTGCCCGAGACAAAAATTTTGAGAGCCCTTGATTTTTTCTTCGTTCCTGAAATATCTATACCCTGATGCTGCATTTTTTCAGATTTTTCAAAGAGGTCAATATATCTCAGTAGTTCTTCATTTTTTGACTGCAGGTTTTCAATTACTTCATCCTTTTCTTGGATGGCCATCTCCATTTCATGGTAAAGCTTTTTAATTTCCACCTCTAAATTAATGTTGCCTTCCTTCCATTTTGCCAACTCGTCGCAAACAAATGCCTTATTTTGTTTGAGTTTTGTAATAGAAATTGTTTGTCAATCCATTATATGGAATTTCTTGGTCTTTAAATCCAGTTGTTGTCTCTTTCTACCTCGACTCTTGCCATACTCAGCATACACCTTTGCTGCCATAATCCGAAGGGAATTACTTATTTCTGACCTCACAACTTGATCAGATGTAAGACCAAACGAATTTCCAGGAATTGCAAATTCAAACAACTCGATATAAGTAAACTGGGGAAATTTTGAGGACAAGTTGATGCCTATTTTCTTACGATCACAGCTACAGGATGTTTGGAAGGGTTTTTCAATACCACTAGGTTGTACCAGTCTCTCAGTAGTGGGAAAGGAATATCCACAGCAAACAATATATCTTTAGATGCAGATCTGGCAGCATATGTAAATGAAGGGCTTTCAACAGATAATTTCCATTGCAAATAAGTATGCATAGGGCACAAAGGCGGAACATCCTACATTGCAAATACAATCAAATATATAACCAAGCACAATTATAAAATATAATAGACCTTACAACAGCCGAGTCTTGATCAATGTTCAAATTCCAAAAGCTTACAATAGTTTTATAAGTGCTAAATTAGTAAATTCAAGTTGCAAATTGAACAATTGTTTATGAGCCCGAACTTCCTAATACAAGCGATCAAACCCTTGGTAACATAGCAACAGCTAAAGGAAAGAAATGGCGGACAGGAAAGCAAACTTTTACTACGATATTTTGATGTTTTTGTGCGAAGTACGATGTCTTTCTGCCTTCAAAGTAGACAATGACCAGTCAGCGAAATTGGTGAATTTCAACGCGTTGGGGAACACACTAGTATATGTTTTTAAGCTTCTTAAACGTGAACAAAATAAAGATAGAGTCTATACGAACCATATCTGCCGATGTCCGCCAACAACGAGCAGAAATTGGAACTGTAGAGTACCTAATATGGCAAAATTACACACTTTCTTATACGGAGACTAAGGTAAAAATATTGTTTCTCGGGAACATAGTTCGGCAGCTCGAGCTGTCTTCAAATTATCAGTGGTAAAAGTTCGATAAAATTAGTGGTGTTTTGGATATGCACATTCTGGATTTCTCGATCGTAAGTTATCTAAAATGCAAATTTTAATGATTTCCCACTCTAATCTTATATTAAGATGCCATATTGGATTTCTACATTAGGGCTAAAACGCGCATGCTTGGCAGCCATTTTGGCCTGCATTTCTGGCCATGAAAAGTTCGATTAATATGCGATTGGTCCATTCCCGAGCTTTAACCGCAATTTTATGTATCTATAGTAAATTTAAGGCGTATGGGTAAAACGTCCATGATCGCTAGAAATAGTAACCCCCCCATCCCCTAGCAACAACAATTTGTTCAAAATAATCATAAATTAGGTCAATCAGATTACACAACTTTTAAATTCCTAATGCCCCTACACCAACCAAAACCACACCCTATACTTACTACCCAAAATTCATAATGCTGGCAACCCGGGTAGACCTATCATCTCTGGGTGTGATGGCCCCACTGTCAGATTATCGAAATATATGCGGACCACTTCCTCAAACCCTTAGTTAGCAATATCCCCTCGTTTGTGAAAGATTCGACGGATTTCCTTAGACGTATATTTAAACTTAACCATAATCTTCCTACAGACATTACTCTTCTCACAATAGATGTTGGATTTCTGTACACTAATATCCCGCATGATGAAGGCATTGACGCATCAATCGAATACCTTCAAAGATATAATAGCGAGGCAAACACACGATTGTCTATAGGAAGTATTAGCACTTATACTTCATAACAATTATTTTGAATTCGCAATAAATATTATCTTCAGACCCAAGGTACTGCTATGGGTATTCCAATGGCGCCCTCATATGTCAATCTTTTCATGGGTCAATATATTAGAACACAACAGGCTAATGGATGCCCCTGGTGGGTTGATTCCACTTGAGTGGATAAGATTCATCGATTACATCTTTGCAGTTTGGACACATGGAATTGATAAACTAAACTAAACTAACTTTCTTTATACTAGGTAGCTCTAACTGTTCCAAAGTGTTACTACACGAGAAAACAAAAAACTAAACTAACTTTATACTGCATAGCTCTAGCTATCAGCTCCTAAATGTCCTGACGATATTGATCACACATCTCGGATTTCATCAGGGCAAGGTCTGTATTTAATCGACAAAATAAATACTTTATAGTACAGAATATTATGCCAATGTCATAACTCGTTTTCCGTCGTAGAAACCTTAGGATACTACTCCAAGTGAACCTAAACTTGTCACAATCAAGACCACCTCAGACCTTCAGTCTGTACCAGATGAAGAACAACTCCCCACAGAGGGTACACCACAGGCAACTAGCACCGTAGCGACAGACAGGACTCCTGTGGACCGTACAGTGATAAAGTAACCCTGGATCTCAAGGAATGGAAAACTGTCACAATAAGTCTTCGAGAATTCCTCAACAGAATGCAATTGAACATCCGAGATGTTGATAGTAAGAATTACAGGGAGATGCTGGAGTGTAAAGTTGATACTAAGGTACAATTATTTGCATATTGGCTTGACAACAACCTTGTTACAACTTGTTTGCAGATCTGTAACGACTTGCGCGTTTTCACCTGTGTAGTCTAGGTTTAGCTAATTTAAAAGCAATACGCAAAATATAAAATGCTTTATACAATTACGTTACCACAAGTAACGGTTCATAGGTGGTGATACTACTGTCGAATTTAAACGTATGCTATATTTCGTGCTTTTTCCACTATCTACATTGCGTGCAGTCACCATCCTATTGTCTTCTACTGCTTCATAATCTGTCAATCTGAGAGGGATGTGTCTACAACACTACAACTGAGCGAAAAATAATATGTGCCAAATATTTGCTAGTGATTGCTGCTGTACCATGAGCGAAAAATAAGCCGCATGTAAAGGTTGGTCGCACTGAAAATTAGACAAGCAATCGTTTCAATTTCTAGACGTGTATTGACGATGGATATCTACGGCAAGCCATGTTTGAATTATATCATTCTGTCAGGCAACGGAATGCTCGATTCACCAGAGTATAACGAGGGAGAAAAGAACAAAATCTGAGCTGTACTGGAATCTCTTACTGTCGGAACATAATTTGGTAACTACAATGGTAAAGACCAGAGATTAAGGGGATGTTCTTATAATACTAATTGGATGTAACGATGGTAGAATGGGTTAGTGCTTGTGCCTTTAACCTCCTTCACAAGATCACAGGGGTTTTAGCCGTGCAATATACAGTTGGCAAGGGTTTTTTATCTTGACTATGCACTTGCAAAAATTTCACAAGTAGATGTGTTTGCAACAAGATTGTTAGCAGCTTTGAAACAGGAAGCAAGTTTAGTGCAGATTTGTTACAAGTTGTGCGTTTTACGTGTGTACAATACGTTTGCCACGTATTTTAATTCTTGAACAGTTAGACTACCATTGTTGATTTTCTCAATGCTGTTTTCTGAAGGATGCATAGTGCTCTCGCGTTATACCAAAGTGACCAAAAGAAACTAGTCCAACGTTGGCTCAACTGTTGCTCCAAGGAATCAAGAGCTATCAATGAAGATGTAGGTGGCTTGGAAGCCTCTGACGCTGAATACAAGAAAGTCCAGGTGATTCTAAAATCAGAAATCAAAACATTGCTCCAGATTTTCGCCCGAATAGTGCCCAGTGCTCCTTCATACCCTTAATAAGTCAGCAATGCCCTCTACATAGTACGACATCATTAGGGGGAAAATTGAGCTTTATTAGGCACAGCTGATTGTGATCAACTTGCAGTTATCAGAGTGAGGATGTGACACGCATTATTCCAGATCAGTTTAGAACTAACTATCATCGATGTTTCTGTTCTGTTCATCATAAAGCTACTGATTTTTTCAATTTCAGCATCTGACGAACACGCTTGCCTCTGGTGAAGCGACCTAATTCAATTACAAAGAACTCTCAAGACGAATGATTGAGTACAGAATCATCCGTGAAAAGAAGCTTCCTGAAACTGAAAAAGATATTCTCAACTTTACGACCACCTACGACAACCTGCGAACGGAGACCCGGCGTAAAGATAAATGGTAAGTTTTTACCGTTGGTAGATTCACCAATTGGTGAGTCAGCACATGGTGGTCAACTGCAAAAATGTTTACACTTACTGTACGTCCTCTATTAACACCCCTCCCTAATAAAACTGCTCCCTCTCTTTAATAAGCCTCCCTCTCTCTCTCTCTAAAAGTTCCCTCTTCTAATAAGGTTCGCCCTCTCTAATAAGGTTTGCTCTCTCTAATAAGGTTCCCTCCCTTTAATAAGATTCCCTCTCTCCGATAATGTTCCGTCTCTCTAAAAGACTTCCCCACTCTCTAATAAGTTCCCCTCTCTCTAATAAGCTTCCCTCTCCCTATTAAGCATCCCTCTCTCTAATAAGCTCCAACAACATGTTGTTATGACAAGAATAATGAGTAAGTAGATATGATAGTTTAATTGTATTTTGTTCTAGCTTATACACGACTGTTGTAAAATCCATCTGCCTTCCACTGGAGTCAATAGAATTGGCAATAACCGAGGGAGAATGCTGGACACAACATGAGGACCTTTCCGAAGAGTATATATGATCAAGCTAAAGAACAGTTGAATAAAATGAAGGTACGAGTACTACTGTCTTACTGTCGTTAAAAAATGTGTTGTTAGAGTAAAGATTTCTCATCCAATTATACCCAGAAGCTCTTAAAGGATTACTGTGGCAGTGGGATAGCTTGGGAATCCAGAACACACAGAGGTTCTCCAACGGGGCTTTCAAATATTTATATTTAAGCCTAAAAGCT
>CACRXK020002454.1:3141-43349 GCA_902702795.2 Paramuricea clavata | reverse complement strand
TATACAATGGTGTTATGGCATATGGGGCCCAGACAATCACTTTCAGAAGTTGTTGGGACACATGTAGTTTTAGATTGTAAGTGGATCATTACAGTTTTCTACACACAATATCGCTCCCCTCCCCCTCCCGCCACCCCAATCAATGTTGCTCCTACCAAAACACATCAAACCTGACGAGAAATGGGACACAACCTTGAACAGGGGGCGGGGGGATTGACGTTTGTTGAAATTCAAAGTTTTTGTGGCATCTGTCCCAAGACTTTTGAATTGTAGATCTTTAACCAATTTAAGTGCTTTTCCTTTCAAACTGTTTTGCAGCCCCAACATTTTCTCGTTAACTGGTATGTCTGCATAGTCAACAGCAGACGTGAACGCAGCTTTCCACTGTTCGTAATCTACTTTGTCTTCCCCATCAAATGTTGGCAAGTCCACACACTTTAATTTAATGGGCCCCACCCTGTGTGAAGTCGGGGTTTTTGAACTAGGTGCTGCTGGTGATGGTTGCCAGGTATAAGGGATACGTGGTTGTTGTCTCGGAATATATCTACTCATGCTGTCAAGAACAGGTGGTGGTAACTGGGTATGTAGCTGGTATGTGTTAGGGTTATATCTATTCAGAACAGGTTTGGAGGTTTGTTGCCATGGAAACTGGGCAGGATGACCTTGAGAGGAAAGACCATGATCACTCAGGTCAGGATCTGGGATGGGTCGTTGCGGGGACTGGGATGAAGTAAATGCTGTGGCACTGGGGTCTAGGGTTTGTTGTGGTTGGAGGTGACCTGGGTGTGTCTCAGGTGGAGGGGTACTGGGGTATTTGGTTTGTTGTGGTTGGAGGTGACCAGGGTGTGTCTCAGGTGGAGGGGTACTGGGGTATAGGGTTTGTTGTGGTTGGAGGTGACTAAGGTGTGTCTCAGGTGGAGGGGCACTAGGGTCTAGAATTTGTGTTTGGAGGTGACTTGGGTGTGTCTCAGGTGGAGGGGCACTAGGGTCTAGGGTTTGTTGTGGTGTAAACTGGTTAGAGTCCATCTCATTCAGGGGGGTGCTAGGACCTGGTACCTGTTGTGGTAATTGACTGTGGGAACATGTTTCATCAGAGTCATGTGCTGTTTTGGGGGTGGTATTATGAGATCTACCATCAATAATACAAACAATCTTACGTGCCTCGTCTGTTCTTTGTTTTGCAAGTTCAAGTCTACAGCTTTCCTATGAAGCTCTTCCTCTTTTTGGTTTTCCTCTGCTTGTAATGTCAAGACTCTTTTGTTAGCTGCCTCTATCTCTGATTGTTGTATTTCATACTCGGAATGGGTTGAGCCTGATGGAGCTATTGATTCCAATTCGCCCCCTTCTAATCTTTCTTTTAAATGCGTTTCTGCAGCTTCTATAATGACATCCACCTGATTTCCTATTTCATCAATTTCTCTTTCTATTTTTTCTACCTCTGTTTCCGATTCTGGTATGCTCTCGAATATAAACATTTCTTTCAATTTGTTTAGTAATTTTTCTATTATAAGAAATTCCGATTTGATTTTACTGATATATCGTCTAATTGTGTTCTTACTTGCTTTTGTTGTTAATAGGAGCTTGTATAATTTGTTTCTTTCTCTTGTAAGCCTTGTCTTTGCATTTCTTTTCTCACGTTTCAGTCGTTCTATACTTTTCAAAGTCCCAGAAGTATCCGCCATCTTGGATTTTTACGATCTTGTGTTTCGTTTTAATTGCCAAATTTCCCGATTAAATCCGGCTGTCGAAGGTCCAAATGTTCTCACCAACTTGAGAACGTAGTCTGATTTGCTGGTTCTTGCCTAGTTTAACTCAAAATCTCTATTTTTATGACAAATTTATTGAATTTTTAACCGCCAACTCTGTTAGAATATAAAAGTATAAAATCTATTTTTCCCAACGTCTCCGAGCCCGCGATATATGGCGGGAAACTATAAGTACTTCATCTATAGTCATTTGTTCGTAACAAGACATCTGTTGCAATTTTGCCCTTTGGGAATTGTGTTTACTTTCATGCAAATTCATATACAGTACAGCATATGATATGGCACGACACTGTCGAGTCATCAAATTCCATTGAAATTAAAATGAACTAAATTTTCGTGTACAAACAGCGGCCAGGTCGACTTCCCAAGTTATATCAGTTAACATTCTGCGGATATTTTGAGTTTTAGTTTACTAGGTAAAGAATGGCATGCCCCAAGCGTGCCAGTTTTTCAGGGAATGAGCGAGAAGGCGTCCGAGTTATAACATCTCATGCATGCAAATTTCGCGTTTACGTTCCGTACGTAAGCAATCGTATGTAAATCACCAACAGACTGCCAACTTGCGTGCGAATAAATTATGCCAAACGTTTATCCAATAAGAGCTTGCTATTATACGGTTGAGAACGGATTGAGTGCTATCAGCCAATAGGGAACTGTAGTTTTGACGATTGTTTCGTTCAGTAATGAGGCTTTACGTTCGTTTACGTGCTTCGGTGCATGTTAACTATTAGAGAGTTTGAGCAAGACAACGAAGTACGAAGAGGAAGGCGTACTTGACCATTTTTGCCGTCTGCACATTATCTTGCACATATTGAGTTGGACGTCACTGGTGGTTGTTCAGCGTGTCTTCCCGTGTGTTGCTGTTTATGAATACTGACCCTAATTCTTGCCCTGACACAGAAAAAAACAGCGAGACATGAAACTATATCCTGTCTTTGTCCTTCTGCCTTCGTTCGGAACGAAGTTCACAACGAATTTTTCCAAAATATTCGTTGTGAACGAAGGCAGAAGAACGAAGACGGAATATAGATTCATGTCTCACTGTTTTGTCCTGATCAGGGTAAGGATTTGGGTCAGCATTCATAAACAGCTAGACACGAATCTCTAATCTGTCTTCTTCCCTGACCCTAAACTCAGAATGCGCAAGATAATGTGCAAGACAGGCACAAATTGTCAACCACGTCGTCGTCGTCCGACTTCGTTCTCTTGCTCAAACTCTCTATTAGTTAACCTGCACCGTAGCACGAGAACGAACGAATAGCCTCATTAACTGAACGACAGTCCCGTACTCATAGACGTTTTCTATTGGCTATGAGATAAACTCATTATAATACTCGTAAACTTTCGTTTGTTGTTTATATTACTGAAATATATCAAGCCATATTAGATAGCTTAAGATCTACGACGTCGACGTCAGCTAGGATGTCAGGGGTAAGCAGAGGTCTGGGACTAGGACGTCCTAAATAAATAAATAAATTTCCACTTAAGATTCAGGACGTCGACATTTAAACTATAAATATTTACATCCTTTTTAAAATGAACTTCAAAGAGACGTGTGAATCCATTACCGTTTGTTATGCTCTTGTATCCACGACGGTAAAACTCTTTTTGTGAGGTTGTTGACATTGGGTGGACGACGAGTAAATTGAGAGAGACACATGCACACTTCAAAAGCCAATTACCAATTTACTTCCGCTTGCGAGCCTAAATATTTGACGTCGTAGATATTGAGCTAATAGGGACCTTAAGCAAACAGGACGGTAACGCGACGACGACGGCTATTCACACAATGGTATTCCTGATCTCGTACAAAAGAAATGGATAATTAAAAGCCCCACTAGAGTTAGAGACGTTGTGTTGGGGCTTTTTACAACGGCAAACCAGAGATTTTCACGTCGCGTGTACAACGCAAACATGTCCAGACGCGACAAGTGAAACTATAAATTTGCTCAGCAGACGCGTTTTGAACCATAAAGCCTTTGTTTTAATCTCTTCAAACTGAACTCAATTCATATATACATGCAGTGGATAATACACAACAACTCTTCTTCGCAATAATTTATTTGAAGGTGTTTGTTCTGGCTGTCGTCGTCGAACATGCTTGGTCCCTATCTACTTATTTAGGACGACGTCCCAGTCTTCTGCTCAGTCCTGACGTCCTAGCTGACGTCCACGTCGTAGATCTTAAGCTATCTAATGACCGTGACGGTAGCGGTGCCAGGGAGTAATTAGAGAGTTTAAGTTCGTCTTCCAATACCAATACCGATACTAATGTTTTCACTACCGTTCTCATTTTGGTACCGGGAATTTTAAAGCGTTAAGTTATCACGACAGATAAAGTATAGAACACATTAATCGTCACCGAAAATGTGTGGCATACTAAACGGCAGCTGAGCTAAAATTCCGACTAAAACATGACTCAGGCGATGCTAATAAACAAATAGTTTACATGCATGTTTATCGTAAAAATTATGAAATATCCGATTTATATGAGTTTATCTTACAATTCCCCTGACTTCCAATACAAGGCCGACTTCGGTAGTGGTGACTTCCAATACACTTGTCCTCGTGCTTCTTGCGGGCAGAGAGCATGCGCATGACATGTTGTTAGTATCGGTATTGGTATCAGAAGTCGAACTTAAACTCTCTATTAATGCAATCAATGCAGTAATAAATGTACATGCATTGGTCATTGCTGTTTACAGCTGTAGAAACAGCAGGATATACAGTCTACCCGCGGCACGGAACACAAACTATAAGCTATAAGCAAGTTTAACAAGAGATCCACTTGTGCACTTCAGCATACGTCTATGCGATAGCCTGTGATAATTCCAGAATAAATGCCAATCAGAGTGAATCAGGTCTATAATGCAATCGTCCCGTTTCCGTGTTCCAACTTTGAAACATGCTTACAACTTGTATAAGTTCAGCTTTGTAAACTATTCCGCGCCAAATATATTAATTTCCGATTTAAAATACTATTCCATGACCATATTTTCTACAATATTCAAATAGACTTCGTTTTCCCCTGCATCGATCAGCAACAACACTAAGCAAGTATAGCTAACAAAATCTATACATGCATGCATGCATGCATGGTAAATATTCGATCAATCTTTTGAAATAACTTAACGTTTTGGGGGAAGTGCACTGAAAACTCACAGTTGATATTGTTAGAACCTCTTGGGAAATAGTCAATTTGAATTTATCATTGAGAGAAACGTCGACGCTTTAAACACATTACTTGCCACAGTTGGGCAGCTTTTTCGTGCGTTCTACTACCTGCTTGTCTTAAGCCTGCCGCACACGAGAGCTATCTGCTGAGCAAAAAGTTACTCGTGCCTGTTAGCTCAGCTGATAGCTCACCGATCAAACATGTTTGATACGTGAGAAAAGGTTGCATGAGGCAAAAAACTCAGTAAAATGTACCCGCACACGGTGAGCTATCGGCTGAGCTAACAGGCACGAGTAACTTTTTGCTCAGCAGATAGCTCTCGTGTGCGGCAGGCTTAAACAGCAAGAGCTGTATTAGCATTACAGCTCCAGCCTCCTTACACGTTGTTGGATATGTTCATAAAACGTCAGTTCATCTCGCGCGATGTACGCATTTACAGTATAACACTATCCCAAACTGGACCATTTCGTCTATATTGTTCATTTATTAATCAATGTGTCTGACTCGTTTCTGACTCATGCTTCAGTTTTTAGTTCTTAACAATGCTATATTGCTTATTATTGCAATGGTGTCAATTTTTTAGTACTACAAATATATTAACCACATGCACGTCTTGATTTAACTTTATATTTTTATTCCC
Source organism: Paramuricea clavata (assembly GCA_902702795.2). Taxonomy (NCBI): domain Eukaryota; kingdom Metazoa; phylum Cnidaria; class Anthozoa; order Malacalcyonacea; family Plexauridae; genus Paramuricea; species Paramuricea clavata. The sequence goes on along the minus strand of CACRXK020002454.1, from coordinate 37,768 downwards.
TTTGGGCTTTTCAATTTGTAAAAAATGTCACGACTCATGATCATGCAAGTTAACTCTTGTTTATTAATTACATTTTCGTTCGCTCTCGTCTCTACTCGTCCGATGCGTACGAGATTAATTATGCAATCATTAATTATGCAATCCAATCAGATTTCAGCTTTTGACTAAAAACATTTGCATACCTGCATATTCGTTCGTTCTCGTGCTACGGTTGGCTATGAGATGAACTTATTATAATACTCGTAAGCTTTCGTTTGTTGTTTATATTATTAAATATATCAGGCCATATTGACCGTGACGGCAGTGGTGCCAGGGAGTAATGGAATCAATACAGCAATCAATCACATACATTGGTCATTGCTGTTTACAGCGTAGAAACAACAGTACCCGCGGCGCAGAACACAAACTATAAGCTATAAACAAGTTATAGCAAGATCGAGATCCACTTGTACATTTCAGCATACGACTCTTCCGATCCTGTGAAAATTCCAGAATAACTTAATGCAAATCCGGCCTAGTGCAATCGTCGTGTTTCCCGTGTTTAGTCCAGCGGAAAAGTAAAAAATCATGCACTTTGTGAAGAAAGCACCTAAATCACAGGAAGTGTAGACTTTAACATGATAATGAATCTTAGATATGGAGGCATCACCAAAATTGATGCTGACGGCTTAAAATTTAGTCTTATATTCTCTTATTAAACTCTATTACTGTTTAAAATTGTGAAATTGCAGGTTGACATATAGCAAAAATGACTTGCATGATTAGAAAGCTTACAAAAAAACTACATATAAGACTTTTAAACGGCTGATTGATTTTCCAAGAGGTTTTCCAGTTATTGCTATTTAAAAACGTGATAAATAGGAAAAATCCCGCCAAAGTCCTGGACACTAGCCCTAAAATATATTTTCAACCGCTCATAACTCCAGAGGAGTTGGAAAATCAAAGTAACTGCTTAAATGTCTTACATGCAGTTTTTTTGTAAGCTTTCTAATGACGCATGTCATTTTTGCTATATGTGATCCGGCAATTTCACAATTTTTAATTGTATAAGAGATTAATAAGAGAATATAAGAAATTCTAAATTTTAAGCCGTCAGCATCAATTTTGGTGATGCCTCCATATCTAAGATTCATTATCATGTTAAAGTCTACACTTCCTGTGAATTTGGTGCTTTCTTCACAAAGTGCATGATTTTCTCAAATATCTGTGCGTACGCGCTGGACTAGTTCCAACGTTTGAAACATGTCTATAACTTGTATAAGTTCAGCTTTGTAAACTATTCTGCGCCAAATATATTGACTTCCAATTCAAAATACTATTCCATATTATTTAAAATATTCGAATATACCTCGTTTTCCCCTGCCTAGCTACAACGGCAACAATATAAAATAACATAATTTATTCACTCGAAAATCTTACAAATATAGGCTGTAACACTACAATAGTCTAGGACCTGTATATGAGTTTGTATGCATTTCATTTAGGACAGATAATCTCAACTGTTTTAGGGCAAGTTGACCATGACGGTCAACATGGTAACGCTGCCCGAACCCCAATCCGGGACGAAACGTCCGAAACTGACCACACCCAAAAACGACGCTTTTGCCATACTGCTATCTACCAAACCATAAAAGCTTTGGCTATTCTGAGGTGCTTATATGGTTCAGAGATGGTACTTTTGGGGTGGTCATTGGTAAGTGTGAAATGCCTAGCACTAATATTTCACAAGAAAATGACCATGCAATAATCATAGTTAAACGTCAATTTCTGGCTTGCAACTTCAGATAAACAGCAGTGGACTTACATTACCTTTTTCCCTAAATCTTTTTTATAGAAACATAATTGGTACTTATTTAAATATATTATCACTGGTTTGGTGTAAAATAGTTAATATTTTCTGACCTAAATAATAATTTGAAATGTGCCTACCTCCTGCAAATGGACGTATTTGGCCAAGTTCTCCACTTTACTCCGCTGTTTATCGGCGATCTCGTCGACATCCTACAAAAAATGTAAATCATCTCAGACTTATTGGTATCAAGAACATTTTAAACAAGTTTCAACTTGGTTTAAAGTAGAACATACCTGTTTAACCATCGACAAGGTAAATCCACAACTTTGTCCAAATTCGGCACCATTTTGTCATCCCATGTCAGTTGTCAACAATTCAGCCTTATTACTCTTCCATCCAAACCATTTCCATTCCACTAATAATAGATTTAACTCTTTATAACGGTAAGAAACTAAAAAATCTAAACAAAATATAAGAAATGCGCCACTTTATCACCCTGTAAAGTGTTGCTTACGAGTCCTTCGAAACATTTCGTACAAATCTCGCGTGGTTTAGCAACAGGGACTTGGCAGGGGGGAGGTAGAGACTTAAAAATGAAAGGAAAGCCCACACAGTATCCAACAATCATAATTTAATTTGTATGACTTTTTCATATTAATAAATAATAATATGTATATATTTGTCGCTACAGGAAATAAAACAAACGTTTGTATGATTGTATTTAGCTTTTGGTCTATTTCACGCAGCGTTCTTCTACGTTCGTGAAATAGTTCACCCCCTCCTGTGACGTCCCTGTTTCTTTGTCACGCGATATTTGTACGGAATGTTTTGAAAGACTCGTGAGCAAAATTTACAGGGTGATAAAATGGCGCATTTCTTATATTTTGTTTAGATTTTTTAGTTTCCTACCGTTATAAAGGGTTAAATTTATTATTAGTAGAATGGAAATGGCTTGGATGGAAGAGTAACAAGGCCGAATTGTTGACAACCGACATGGGATGACAAAATGGCGCCGAATTTGGATAAAGTTGTGGATTTACCTTGATCTACTTGAAACCAAGTTGAAACTTGTTGAAAATGTTCTTGATACCATTATGTCTGAGATGATTTACATTTTTTGTAGGATGTCGACGAGATCGCCGATAAACAGCAGAGTAAAGTGGAGAACTTCGCCAAATACGTCCCTTTGTAGGAGGTAGGCACATTTCAAATTATTATGTCGGTCAGAAAATTTTAACTATTTTACACCAAACCAGTGATAATATATTTAAATAAATACCAATTATGTTTCTATCAAAAAGATTTAGGGAAAAAGGTTATGTAAGTCCACTGCTGTTTATCTGGAGTTGCAAGCCACAAATTGACGTTTAACTATGATTATTGCATGGTCATTTTCTTCTGAAATATTAGTGCTAGGCATTTCACACTTACCAATGATCACCCCCAAAAGTACCATCTCTGAACCACATAAGCACCTCAGAATAGCCAAAGCTTTTATGGTTTGGTAGATAGCAGTATGACGAAAGCGTCGTTTTTGGGTGTGGTCAGTTTCGGACGTTTCGTCCCGGATTTGGGGTTCGGGCAGCGTTACCGTCACCGTTACCGTCATGGTCAACTTGCCCTAAAACAGTTGAGATTATCTGTCCTAAATTAAATGCATACAAACTCATATACAGGTCCTCGACTAATGTATAGCGAACAAAATATTTCCCAACACATTTTTGGCAATGGTGTATAGCTTCTAGACAGCGAAACATAAGTGAGGCGGGGGGGGGGGGGAGGGCGATGTCTGAAGTCGTCAACACATTGTTGGGTAGGTGATGCACATGGCGAAGACGCGAGCCTGTTAGGTGGTGAAGGGGCGTGCTCCCTTCAGCTCTTCACCCCTAGGAATTTTGAAATTTGACGCCTTTGAGAGCCCCAGATTGCAATCAAATGTGCTAGCTGAATAAACATCGATCCGTTAAAAAATGCATTTTCTACTTCTTCCATGCCAATCTCAGCCACATGGTATAGCTTAACTGATATTTGTTAACGCGTCGAAACTCTGATTCGTCTATCGGCGGGCGAGACTGGCACAAGCTGTCCAGTAGTGGTGTATATTAAAATGAAGGTGTATGGTCAGCATACTGTCGTCATATTAATAACATATTAATATCTTCTGCGAGTTTGTTAGTGTGATCGAGAAGGCGGAACAAGGAAGGGCAGGACGTACACAATTTTTTGCCAAGTGCTTGCTGCACTAAAACCACATATATGCAGATATCAAAGATCTAGAAGAACAGTATTATAAGCTACTATTATAGACCTTACACATTTAACATGTCAAGACAACAGATGCCTTTTGTCGGAGCCAAATACCAGTCTCGTATGTACAAGTATGTTGTTACTTGCTTTTTAAAGAATAGTGAATTTTTTCATATAATGTATTGTATTATAATATAGCATTTGACATTGTAAATTCTGAACGTTGATTGCATGGCTAAGAGCCGTGTTGATATAACCCAATGTCAACACGGAAACGTCGGAAAATTTCTTTCTTTATGTTCCTTGTGCTATATATATTATAAAACAAATATAAAACTTTTTCCGTATTGATATATAGTTATATCAACACTCGTGGAAATTGGGAAACTCGAAATTGTGTGAAAACACTTCGCCAGAATACTTGAATGTTGATTGACCTATATTGAACTGTTCATCTTCGGAAGATTAAGCGGCATCTTATCCCTCAGGCTCTGTTGTAATGTGCATGCAACGTCCTTCTCAGTTGACTAGGGCAGTCCAACTCCACGTTGTACAGTATCTTGAGGCTAGGTTTGCACGATATACTACAGTACAGTACAGGATAGCTTTTCGCAGCGACACGAAAAAGCACCTACCCGGTACGGAATGTACAACATTCAGAAGCAGAGCGAAACAACATCTTTCTGTTGCAATTGGTACGGATTGATGTTTTCGGTGTCGCAATGGAAAGTGAGAATATTGTCCATCATGCATGTATAGGGATTCCTAAAGGTAGTATGAATAGTGTCTTAAGCTTTGGACACCCCGTAGCGGAGTAAATACTGCTGCAGCAATAAGTTGTTTCCCGGTTATTGTGTTGGGACAAAATAATAATGCATCACCATGCAAGTAGAGTCTGTTAATCAGAGTTGTCTTTCTTTTATACTTCAGACAGTGAGGTTTCTTTGTGGTCTTTGAAAAACTTGAAAATATTCAATATAGGTCATTAAGTTTAGAAAATTCTTTGAATTGTATGAAAGAGAGACGGAATTCTTTAAAAGGTATGCTTTTTTAATAAATATTTGATTTGTATTATATTTCCCAGCCTATGAAATAGATCGATAGATATAGATCGTATAGTATATACAATCCCAATTTCTGAACGGCTGATTGCTCTTAAAAAGACATCAAAAGTATTTTTCGGTATTGATTTTTAGTGGATAAGGTCATACTTTAGAGTACAACTGTCTCCAAGCCGCAAATAGTGCGTTACACTTAGTGAATCAGACCACATGCTCAGAAAATAATCATTTCATTAATTACAATGTTTCTCAGGTTTAAGATAAAAAAATGGTACGATATAAAATCTTCGTGTTCTTATACAAAGATTTTATGTCGTTAATTAAAATATTTGATATTGTTAAAGATATTTTATATATATATATATATATATGCTATCATTTTTTAAACCTCAAGATGGAGTTATTCTAGGCAATGTTGTGATTAATCATAACATGATTATTTGCTGAGCTGCATGTGTTCTGATTGACAGGATCATATTTATTACCTTTTAAATGTTCTGTGGGTTCCCTAGTGCGATGGAGAAAGCGGAACTAGAAATATGAGCACGCTATTTGTTGCTATAAATTAAGACTGTGATCCATGCAGTTACGCCTTTAAACAAGCGGAAAAGTTTAAATCTTTTTAAATTGAACACTTGTATGAAATATACCTGTACAAACGCACATTAAATCATTCACAAAACGATATGTTTTCTTTTTATTCATCCAGTTATTGCGTATACGCACGTACGAAGAACTCCACTGGAAATCAGCTTTAATTTAATTAAAGTGCCTGCCCTGAATTCTGAAACCGCAGTCCTGATTTCCATTACAAAACATTGAAAGGGAAGCTAATAAATACATTTTATTTGACAAGACTATAATCATTTCGTTTTACATTTGACTGCAGGTACGTTCTTTTTTTGTTTGTCATGGTTATGTCTTCAATAACAGGAATTGCGTGCTCTGAAACCAATAACGCATAACGGAAACGAGTTAGGAGGGTCTATGGTCACGTCTAAGTACTTTCCGGAAGGTGGTAGTTCATGCTTCGTGTCTGCTCTGAACTTCATTCCATGGCTTTATTACAGACATCGAAACGGAAAGCTATAGTGTATAGTATAGTCAGCTAATCAATATTCTTTGTTGACAAGACTATAATCATCTTTTTACATTCGGCTGCGGGTATGTTCTTTTTCTTTTCAAAATATTGTGGTTTATTATACCATGTATAAGGCAGTTATATTGTCGTTTATTATATAGCCTAGTGTTGGTAAATGACTAGGTATGCGGGCAACAACGCGATGGGGACAGCCAAAAGAATTTCCTTTAAATCAAATTATTATAAATTAATCTGGTTGTATGGAATTAGGACCAGTTTAAGGAAATCAGGTCAAGGCATTAGGATTGAGAAGAGTCATATTTATGTTATGAGGAAGGCTACAGCAAACTTTAAAATTTAATCCGTGCATGGCTCAGTGTTGTAGAAAGGATGAAGTCATTGTTTTAAAACTGCATGCCGCTTTGATTGTTAATAATTTTCTTTTCTCACAGTATTGTAAATTTCAATGTGTTACTAAATAAACTGTTGTCGTTAGGTTATCGTTCTGCATTCTCGACACGTATATACAGTATTGCCCAGCAAGTGATTGTTTTGGAGTTTGGACAGCAATGGCGAAAGTAAATACATTCTTAACATATTTTCCGTTCGGATATACAAAATGCATATCACTAAGAGTTTATTTGCTCCCGGTAGTGAACTTTGCTATATAAGAGTTATCACTATATAAGAGTTTATTTGGTTTAGGGATGGTCTTCCAGACCATCATATCTTGACAGACTATGAGATACTTTAGAAGATTGACACGATTTTTTAGTGATCAAATATTGAACAGGAGATTATCTCAAACAGGAAACAAAGATCCTTTCAGTTCTACGATTTACATTTGTCTGATTATGTTTATCATATATATACTTCAGCTAATAAATTACCTCGATCGCAGTACAATTTTCACAAACTCCGAAAAGAAGGCGCATTTTATAATGACAGTTGTCGTTCGAGATTATAATTGTCATTATAATTCATCGAGATTATAAATTGGCCGTCGTCATCGCGCCGATTCACTTGTTACAACACAATTGCAATTTTTCAACGGCTGATTATTCCTCTCAAACGTTTTGAAAAGTCTTTGAAAATAGGGAGAATAATCTATAATTTTATTTTTAGATTTCGAGATCACGAACCCTGGAGGATCTATTCATTGCTATTTAGCGAAGCCACGTATATTAGTAGCTACTCTTGGTGTAACGCAAACAGCTTGCAACCGGTTATAAGAAGTTGTCGTCCGAGTTCGACGCAATGTAAGTAAAATAGACAATGTTGTGTTTTGAACACGAGCACGGATTGATCTCGCGAAAATTTTAAGATCATTGATTTGTGAAACTTGTTGTGGCAAAAGGAACTTATTGTGCAAAAAGGTAGCCTACCGAGATTGAAATCAATAAGGATCATTCTCATATCATGATGATATTGTTAATACTTTACGAAGGCCGGAATTGAATTGTACACTAGTGATTGATGCTTGTACAGTTGTCCTTCAAATTGCATTTAAACAATATTAATTAGAGAGTTTTAATGGCCAGTGCTTGTTATCACACTGAAAAAAAATTTTGAAAATCCATAGAATGGAAATTGAATGGACCTTCATTCGAAATACAATGGATTTTTGATTATCCTTAATAATTGTATATTTTCATAGTATGGATATAGTATCGAAACATGGATCTAGACTATGGATTTAGACATTTAAATTAATGGTACAATTGCAAATCTCATAGATGGATTTCACATTTTTTCTCACTGTCAATCATAAATAAATGCCACGGAAACGTGAAAATACATACGCACTTTGTCATGTATGTTTTCCTGTCTATATATATTTCATAATGTAAACAAGTAATATATCTTGTATAGTCGAAATTGCAATAACCAAAACGGATATTAAACCCGCATAAAAGAACCTGTGTAATTAAGAGTCACCAGTGGGTGTTTGTATAGATGGAAATTTCGAGCGGAAAGATTATTTAACAATAATTCGCCGAAGGCGAGGTTATTATCCGGGAATATTCACCGAGACGAAGTCGAGGGGAATATTCCCCGATAATCACCTAGCCTGAGGCGAATAAGTGTTTTAGTATTTTTGCACAAGCTTTTTGTGTTTTTCTGGTCTGAATTCATTTTAATTTCGCTTATTTCTTTATTACTAACTTCAACAAAACGGCTAGCTGCCATTTTGAAAATTTTGATTTTGTTATATTCACCTGTAGGTTAATATAACAGATCAATACGTCAAATTTGACCAATCACCTTGTAGGATCAAATCCTAAGAATTTGTAATGTTCACTTGTACAAAAATAATAAATATATTTATTGCGGGGTGGCCCCCAAAAAAGTACTCCTCTTTGATTCAGTACAACTTATATAAAAATTAAATTAAAGAGCTTTTACACTTAAACAAGATGCATTGTATATTCACTAATGTCTAACTTAAATATTGAATATTGAGTCAAAGAGATACTCGTGTATATTAATTAATATGTGGCATATGTGATTATACCAGGCCACCCGGTATAATCATAGGATATCAATATACACGAATATCATGTTTCGCTCGCTACTCTTGGTTAAATAAATTATTATTATAGAAAGCCCAGTCGACTTGTAATCAAGACCCATGAGGGGTGATCTAAAATTGCAATCGTGGCTTCTTAAATAGAGACCTTGTACGATTTTAGGACGGCAACGCGACGGCGACGCGGCCAAACTAACTCCTTCAAATAAATGGTAGGCCTAGTAAAGATAATTCGTCGTATATTATCAATCGTGCGAATTTAACACAGTCTTAGGAGTTGAAGACATGGGTTTTATGGTTGGAAAGGCACTTGTTGGGCGGCTTGAAATGCTGCCGTTGTATCAAGACGTGATCATGAACATCTGTGATTTGGCGTTGTAAACAGAGCGAAGGCCGATAATTTCTAAATTATTCATTTATTGTAATTATTCAATTCTTTTCAATTACTAATTATTGTGTTGGTAGCCGTCGCCATCGCATTGCCGTCCTAAATCGTAAGGTCCCTAATACCCAAGGGATGACGGCACCTGCCAATGAGATGCATATATTCCTCTGGCAAATACGCACCGTCATCCCTATTCCAAGCATGATTATCTCATATTTATATGCCACGCTTCTAGGAAAGTCTTTGACCATAGCGATTGTTGGTGGTAATTACCGTTTAGAGTTTACCCACGCAATCTCGTGTTTGGTGTAACATACATGTTCGCGGCCACAGCTGATTTTCCCTTGTGTAAAGTCAGTGTAACAGCTATCTGATGTTCTTTTAGCCGTGTACCAAACTGGCGTTTAGACTGTTCCAAATACTCTTTCTCGCAGTCACCGGATGGTATAGAATATTTATCATTTATCGACCCGGGGCGAGGGGGATTCGGCGTAATATTACCCGAAGTGATGAAGTTATCCTCCATATATATATATATATATATATATATATATATATATATATATATATATATATATATATATATATATATATGGAGGATAATTTCCAGTTTTGTTATATCTGTCCAGCGGTGTTTCATAAATGTTTCTGTAGTTTTATCTCAGAAAAGAAAACGTTGGAAGACAAGTTAATTTTCTTTAAATCGTTTCCTGAAATTCAATTTCGTGTCTGGCATGCGTTTCGAAATTTTATGTTTCTGTAAGGCTCAAAAGGTAGTCCTCGAAAGGTTTCATTTCCAAAATAGCGGGAGTTGTTTTTATTACTTTAAATTTTTATTCCTTTTTGGAAAAAAGTTAGCTTTCCACCTCATGCGTTTTATTACGCTTTCCATTTTCCAATCAAATTTCTCAAATAAGCATCCTGATGTGGCCATGCATAACCTGTCGATGGGAAGATGGCAGTGAAACTCATTAGAATAACAATATAACTCATTAACTATGTTAGTCAACGTTTATTAATAAAACTGGTCGTTTCACCGTCACGTGTGTATCGTATTTTTATCAAATCCACGAATATAAAGCAATCTCCAGTTTCCCTATTGTTCTAGTTACGGATAGGCCACTTTCTTAAAACATTGCTATTGGTTATTTGGGCAAGAATACAATACACACGTTACGGTGAAGGAACAGATTTATGAATAAACGTTGACCAACATAGATAATGAGTTATATTGTTATTCTAACTAATGAGTTTCACAGCCATCTTCCTTTCGATAGGATATGTTATGGTATAGGAATCTTTTTCGATTAGTAGTCAAATCGAAATTGCCTTATGTTAATTGAGGCAAATAGTACCTTAAGAAAACAAGAGTGCACAACCGGTATACAGGTGCAAATATATGAATGTGTTCTGGTTCACGAAATGCTAAAGAGTGCTCGATATCATATACAGTAGGTAGAGAAGAAATAGCCGTTTTACCTCAAAAAGTTGCCACAACAGCCTGTTTCATCCAAGAGGAATATCATGCATCAGGTGGCTGACAAATTTCGAAAAGTTGGCTGCTTAAATGTTTACAGTCGCAAAACCTGGACGTGTGGGCGTCAAACAATACATGTATTCCTTCCATTGCCATCATTATTTACTATAAATCTTTATTTTCATGATTACATGTCGAAACTATTTCCGATTTTAAAAGTAAAAATTGTTTCTTTTTTTCCTTTAAATTAATTTTTTTTCATCATCACGTATAAGATACAGCGCGTTCTGGACTTTTGGTACTGACCACGTTATGTTGAAATCTTGTTTGTTGGGCAATTACTCATCGACCATGTGCATCTTGAAAATCGATAGAATATGCACCACCGCTTTAACATTCCAAAGTATTTTGCATGTGTGCAGGGCGCACAATGTACACCAAAAGGTTGGACAATTGCTCACTTTTCGATAAGCTTTGTCGTTAGGGTTTTTTCAATGGTATACAGTGTTATCGTGTTCACTATACAGTATTGTGATTGCTGTTTGGGGTGCGCCAAAGTCCTGCATGGGCTTGAATGGGTCCGCAAATAGTTAGCATTTTAATCAACGTTTCGACTAGGTTTCAGTGATCATCAGGAAAGACGCCAAGTTTCCACCTGCTCCCCAATTTCATTGTGTGTTATGTAAGACCCAGTACTAACTTTCTAAGTAATCATGTTACCTACTGATCTGTGATGCTACTGCACCAGTAGTGCAGAGTTATAGTCTGGACCGTCTTGCATTAGGCTATTAAAGTTTCAAGAATGTGGTGCACGCGTAGGCCAACGCCAGATCTTCAAAACCTGGATATTTTCCCAATTTGTTAATTCAAACACGATAATTTTGCAAGATTTCACATTAATTCTTTATGGAAATTGGCATCCAAAGTATATCTTGAGAGAAACAGATTTCTCGGGCTAAATTGTTTTATTCCCCCGGGATGGTTTCGCTAATCCGCAACTTAGTAGTTCATACAACCATGCCCCACGATGGCTGGATTATTTTACCGCCCCCACATCCCCGATTCTATTTGGCCTGGTTCTATGATCTGATATACAAATGATGGTAGATATAATATGAAGGCATAATGGTAAATCGCCTATTTATTCAATTTATTTTCTCTAGATTGGAATCACTGCAGAATTGAAGAACAAACAAAATTCAAGCAGCAAGAAATGGCAATAAATAACACAACATCCAACATTAAAGAGTGTTCAATAGCCGGCTACACACATGTCGTTATTGTGGAATTTCCTTCAAGTAAATATGTCGTCAACCAAGTTTTTACATCTGTGGCAATGTGCATACTAATGATTCCTGTAATACTTTTGAACGGTATTACAGTTCTTACAATCTGGAAAAATCAACACATGAGAGCAAAGGTTTGCCACTTTCCCGTATTTATCCAGTCAATGGCTGACTTGTCTGTTGGATTGCTAAGTCTCCCATTGTTTAGCTACCTTCACCTCCGAGAAGTTTTTGGCTCGCCAGACTGTGTGTTAAGTTTTGTCTTTTCTACAATAGCATTCATACCGTGGGGATTATCCTTAGCAGCTTTATGCGCGTTGACTTTTGAAAGATACATGGGTGTTTTGCATCCAATTGCACATCGCAACTATGTTACAAAAAAGATATTTTTGTTATACATTTGTTCTGTCGTATTGGTAACATTCATAATTGTCCCCTTGGCTGTGGTTTCTGCAACATTCTACTACATTTTTTGCGCCATCTACGCAATTATTCCTATGTTGCTACATACATATTGCTACTCACGGATTTTGTATTCAGCAAGGAAAAGACTACTAAGACCCAACTGCACCACACCGTGCGAAGAGAACGTGTCAAAATCTCGTGTTGGAAAACGATATTCCGAGAAGGAATTAAAGCTTGCCAAGTCTTGTGCATTGGTTGTAGTTACATTCTATATTTTTTGTATTCCAGGCGAGTTCCTCAACATTTATTATCTCGAAAAGGACATAATATTCTATAGAGTCGTAATTGCTTGGTACGCCACAGCCCTCGGAGTAAATACAATACTTAACTCCGTTATCTTCTTCTGGACAAGACCAATGTTGAGGAAAGAAGCGTTTAAAGTTCTAAAAGGAATCCGTGGTAATTGAATGTCGAATAGACATCTTCGTTTGCTACAACATTCAATTGCATGATGGCATACCAGTAAAGTGTCAGTAACTGCTTGTGACCTGCATATTACATAGTTTGGAGATTATTATTAAATGGCAAAGAACGGTTTTAATATGATGCAAGAACAATGTCGCTGTATTGAAACTATACATTCAACTCAATTTGTGATTTATCTTCAAATTTAATGAGTAAAATTTAGTCTTTAGAGTACCATATATGAACGGAGGAATGCAATCACCATCAGCTTAACTTTTAATGTTGGCATTCTAGACTGTTCTGCAATAGATAATCAGAAAATGAAATAGAAGAATGATGATTCAAAAAAAGTTATCATAAATATGGTGTAAGAGTAATATTAATTACGAATATTGCATTGCATAAAGCAATATATGCTACAGTATAGGGCGTCTGTTGATCTTTTGAAGACAGAATGAACAAACTATAGCATATATTTGAATGCAGGTAAAATACAAGTATATAAAATGAGCGTTTTATTAGAATAAAGGTAGGTTATTACAAGTCACAGAACGTTATACAACTATGAGTTCCTGAAAACTTTTACTAAATTAAAGAGAGAGCTATTGGATGTCAGTTCCAGTCCCTTTTCTATTGGTTTTGCCTGTGCGGATAACACAAAGCTGCAACAACAACAATAACAACAACAACAACAACAACAACAACTTACAGCGAAAACAACAACATTTAAGGGCAAAAACAAAAAAAAACATTACAGGAGTTCCTGAAAACTTTTACTAAATTAAAGAGAGAGCTACTGGACGTCATTTCCAGTCTCTTTTCTATTAGTTTTGCCTTAAATTGCGGATAACACAAAGATGCAACAATAAGAATAACAGCAACAATTTACAACGAAAATAACAACAATTTTAGGGCAAAAACAAAAAAAAATTACAAAAATTTGATGGTTGTTCACAGGTGGCAAAAGCTATTTGAAGATTTTAGACAACTTGAAGACTACGAATTTTAGATCAAAATTACATAAGTTTTATAGTAATTATTATATGCACATGGCCAGAAATGGAGTCCAACATGGCTGCCAAGCATGCGCATTTTGACTCAAAATAAAAATTCAAAATGGCGTCTTCTTATATAATTTGAGTGGGAATAATGCAAAATTTGTATTTTTGATAACTTACGGTTGAGAAATACAAAATGTGCATATCTAAAACTTCACCGATTCTGTCCAACTTTTATCCGTAAAAAAATTGGTACCACTCGAGTTGTCTAAGTATGTTCCCGAGCAATCAATATCTCTGCCTAGTCTCTGCATAGGAAAGTATGTGATTTCGACATATTAGGTATTTTGCAGGTCCAATTTCAACTCGTTCTTTACAGATATCGTCAAATGTGCATATCTGAATTGCTTCGTACAGTATTCCTCTTTATTATTGTCATTTGTATGAAGCGTAAAAGTATACACTAGTATGTTCCCCAAAGCGATGAATTGCATGTATTTTGTAGAGAGGTGTCTGTCCAATTGTGATGAGAAATGCACCATATTTTGAACAAAAATATCACAAATTTGTTGAGTTACATTTGTTGTCCGCCATTGCTTTTATAAAGCTGTTGCTACGTTACAATGGTTTTAACCGCTGTCAATATAGGCTGTAGTCTCGTAAACATTCTAAAATTCGCGGGATTTCGTAATAATTTTGATTTGCCGACTTCAAAACATTTATAACTATTGAGTATTGGTAGACTTTTGAAATTTGAGAATCGATCAAGACTCGGTTGGCGTAAAGTTTGTTATATTTTATAATTTTGCTGGTTTTCTATATATCTGGTTGTATTGCAATGTCGGATATTCCGCCTTTGCGCCCTATGTATACTTGTTTGCAATGAAAATTATGTGTTGAAAGCCATTCATTAGCTTACCTCTTCTTATTTTCAATTTATAAATCTGCCGTGCTCAGATTATTTAGTTCTTGGCAAAACTCACTGAGTTATACTAGTAAAAATAAACAGCCATTTTGCCAAAACTGAACCACTGATCTGTATAGTGCATTGAATTATCAAGAAAATATGAGCCCGCACGCCCGACCGCTTGATGTCCTCCATTTCTGGCCATGAGCACTATGCTAGCAACCAAAAGGTCCTGGTTTCGATTCAGAGCGGATTTGATACAGTCAGTTTTTGGTAAATATCAAGATTTTAGGCATCTCGCTCAATAGATGTGACACGACTCTGTAGCTCACTTCTTGGGAGGACTTCACCGGACAGCTGCTGATGGGTGCATCGGAAAATTGTATATAATATTCGGGTCAAATTTCCATCTACAAATCCCTTCAAGAATAGAATATATCATTAACATCTTACCTTGGTACACATGTTCCTTTAGCATTAAATTCTCCCATGGTTGCCATTTCCTTTGGGCTCTTCAAGCATTTCAAACCGCAGTCACATTTGCCTGTTATGTTAAAAGGTCCTCCGCAATTCTCCCCCTTGACTTTGGCGCACACAGCACAACAACCACATACATCAGTAACAAGGCCACCTTTGCATTTCAGTTTATGAATCTCAGGACACTTGATCACCCCAGCGTCACATTTCGGGCAACTAAGGGCCTGAGTTATTGCAAGAATGGTTGACATCACCAAGGCAATTAGGAAGATGGTTTTCATTTTAGTTCTTGGTGAATATTAGTTAATTTCTATAGGCGAAAAAATAAACGACGGTCTTAATACAAGAAGAAATGTGACACAGAAATGATATGATGTGGTCTAAAAGAGCCTTTGTAAATTAATGTTTGTCATATGCGTTTACGAGCTGGGGAGTGGTGCGCCGGCATTGTATGGGGTGTTCCGCGTTTTCTGACCCCTAATGTAGTGAACATGGATATTCTTTAAACTATATGTACATAGGTTCTGAGGTAAGTAATGTCAATTAAGTATTTTAGTTACCGATATAAGCAACTGATCAAATTCTTATCCATCAACCGAGCGACCAGCTGGAGAACAAAAGATGTGGTTTGTGAAGCTCAACTCAACTAATGTTGGTTTTGAGCATAACAATCATAACCGTTTAAATTAAGGAAATAAGGTATATAGAACAAAAACCAAAAAATGAAAGGAGGCATTTTAGTAAATATGTTTTAGGTTAATTAAAATTGAAATTTATTGCATTCATCGCGATATTATTGAATATTGTAATCATTTCTAGACGATGAGACGATGATCACGATATGATTTTTACCTATCGCCCAACTCTAGTTCGTGACTTCGTGTTATTTGTGTCCGTTGAATTTCTGTTGACACGTTGGAAGGCGCGTTTTAGAGCGTGTTCCCATGGTGAATAATGAAGTTCATTTCATATTGATCGGATGTGACGTACGCTGAAAGTGGTGTCACTGATTGTTACTGGTGTTCCTGGCGGTTTACGAAACTCAAAATTGCGGCGGCGCCACACTGCTAAGAGTCAAAGGCACAAACAGACAACACCCATATTATTGCATATACAATTTACCTTCAATATCTACATGCCGTGATGCTGCTAATCTATAAGTGAACCAATATCTTGAATCATTAACTCATATTTAGAATGAATTGCTTTTATTTTCTGACTGCATTGAAATGAAGATCTTCACCAATAATCTTTCAGCGTTTCAGGATTCAGGAACCACAAATAATCATTTAATAATGCTAGCGCTACACGCTAACAAGGCCGAATTACAATCGTCCACACACAATTACTAACGGGTCGATTTCGAAACACCTATCCGCATATTATGAACAGAAGTGAATTATTTGCAAAGTGCTTGCACTCAGGTAAATTTCTGGCGCTAAAATACATTCGCGCAAAATTCAACAGTTATCGTGCGCCATACAGCACGACAGAAGAACACTAAGGCTGCACGCGCAAAAAACAAATCCAAACCGTGAACTGTATGAGCTGGCGGGAACCTTTAGCTATCTGTGGATTCAATGTTTTGTCAATGCAACAATGGTTAAGAAATCCAACTCTGGAGGCCGTACAGAAATCACACTTTTCGAGCCAGCTGATAATAGAATCCAAATTTCATTAAATATCAATATTTGCTTAAAACTCTATTTTTACTTTACCTATACAGTTGTATGTAATTTTGTTGGCTGGTTTATTGTATGCGATTGTTGTTATTACTGCACGTATAAAGCTATAAGGTATATCCCAAACACGCACATAAATCAAGTTTAGTTCATACTAACCATGTATCCTTACCTGATATTTTGTTCAAATTGTATCTCTGTCCTTCAGACACTTAGCTGTAGCTACTGTTTGCTCTAGCTGCACGATCAAGGTTACCCCAATTTATACAACTTGGGGTGAAGTGCCCTTAGCCTGCATGGATGAAATGTTCTGTCTGAAGCAGCGCTGTCAAGGTAACAGTCATGGGATGCCAATATATTAAATGATCCTCTTAAGCTTCTGGTAAACTCTTCATGAGTTTGCAACGGAAACAAAACGTAACGTACTGCGCTTTTTCAGATTTGAAAAGTGTCTTTGTCATAATAATCTCTTTCAGGACGAACAGAAGAAGTCTGAATCAATGAATCGTGTTTTCGTTTCAACATGCGTGTCTAAAATAGATCTATAGATCATCAGATATTAATATCTTATCCGTGAAAATTGAGGCATTAAAATTTAATTTAATTTCAAATATAATTATTATATAGGTCCTTTTTACCATTAAGATCATGCAATTTCGTGTCAATTCTTTTCAAGTTTGGAACATAATTTATGATCATGAGGCGACTACAAATACAAAAATTGGCATTTCTATATTTAATAGGCTAATTTTCGATTCAGGGCTATTACATTCGGGAACATTTTCTAGGAAAACGATCGGGGCTCAATGAAACCCTGGATATTTACAAGACGTTCATGATAATTAGTACATTGACCAACTTGATGTTGTAGAATCAAGAAGTAATAATATAAATTGTATAAAACTACACAAAGTTTTTAAAATATCCATCAACATGACCAGATTAAAATATCCATCAAAATATCCATCAACATAAATTTAAATAGCAATGACATAGGCGAAGAACTAGAAGCCGCATATTTTGCACAACCATCTTAAAGTACATGCATATACTCAATAATGGAAGACCGGCCAACTATCTGAAAGCTGCACTCTGATGGCATTTGTCGTACAAGCAGACAACAGACAGCTTAACGATTGGTGAACAAATAAAATTATTATATGTTTATACCTCTGCCGTTTTGGCTTTCTCACAGAATTTTTGAAATTTTCTAAATTGTGCGTAAAAAGTTAATTAACTGTGTTCATTAAACTGCAAAATTTTAAATTAAGCTTACTTTGTGCAAAAATAATGGATATACCATTAGAGCCTTCGCAATTAATGTTTTTGATGTTACTCTAAGTATATCCACATGCAACGGGCGTGCTGAAAAGTTAGTTCGCGGGTTCGATTCCCACCGTGGCAGGCTAACTTTTCAGCCTGCCCGGTGCAGATATACACTCAGAATAACATCAAAAACATTATATTCACCTGAGCACATAACATCAAAACTTCGAAATTAAATTAAGCAAATAGTACGAATGTTCATGCCGACTTTGAATTAAAGATTGAACATAAAGCTGGCAATATTATATTAGCATGCTTGGATTGCTCCTCGCATGATGACATTGTGAAATGTCTTGTCTATACTTTCTTACGGTATAGTTTAGTTTTGTTAAAAGTGTATTTTTCATATTTTCTCAACAAATTACTTTACTGTGCAAAATTTTGAAATTCTGAAATTTTCGGCTATAAAACGAACAACGACATAATTATATATAGTTTTTTTTGCTACTCTTAAAGCTATAAGAAAATCCCAGTTTGAAACTCTCAATAAAAAAAATGCTACAAAATAAATTTCGTTGCACATTCTTGATTTTTGGCCGGCCATCTATAAGTATTTTATTGTGGTTTCATAAATTTTTCTTCTCAGCCTCAAAAGTTCCAATGACGTAAATTATGCTACCTCGATACAGTTCTTAAAAAAGTGAAGAATTTAAGCATTTTAATAGACAATTAGTAATTGTTTGGAAATGAAGAGTATTTTCTTTTTTTAGATAAACAACAGTAAAGAAATTTACTTTTTCTCAAAGGTTACCTCCCGTCGTTGCTACGGCAAAAATAATCATTCAATATCGCGGATATTTTGGTTTAAAGCAATTTAATTCTAAAAATAGTCATCATGCACATATTGTGTTTAATAAAATTCTTCCTTTCTCTCATTGGATAACTGCACATAGTGCAGATTTAGGTTTGACTACTTGCTTGCAAGTCGACTCATTTTGTTGGTTCTCTAAGAAGAACAAATTAAGTAGGAATTAAAAGGTTTAATTTAACGTTGGATTTAGGCACCCTCATGGGCAAGACACGTGCAAACTCTGAGTAAACAAGGAGTGAGGATCAATTCCAAGTTGCTTTTGATATTTTTTGCGAAATAGTGATCTTCCATTCAACAACGGAAAGGATGTGTATAGAGCTTTTAAATTGTGATTCATGGATGTCATTTCCGAAATGTAATACTGTTACAGGGAATGACGCTATTAATTTACTCTGCACAGCCTTTCTGCTGAATGGAGGGATTATTATTAAATTATCTGTGTTATAAGAAATTTTCCCAAGTGTAAAACAAATGGAAGGACTTATTGTGAAAATACTGCTAATTTACCACTTATATTCGTATTTTAGTACAAAATTATCACTTGATGAAAGAACATTACTTAATTAAAAAAGACAACGTCCTTTAGAAGACCTATTATGAGTTTGAATTTTTTCACAAGAGTTTTGTATTTGCCATCATTATGGCAACAATGTCATTTGATCATGCCGACCATTATGGCTTTAAATATTTTAACTGCTTACATAAAGTGCTTTTGTTACAAATTAAATTCTTTTGATGATTACTGTATCAAGAATATCTGTTAACTCAAAATTTTCGAAATTGCGTAACCGTGATTTTCATTAATAAAATAATTTTCGAGTCTTCAGATTTTGTTCTCAGTCATCGAAATAATTTAATATACTAAGAAAAAGCATTTTCTTTCAAATGTAATTACTTCAATTCCCAAAATATCCGTTATGTTCAAATGTCATTGTTGTCATAACAACGGCAGTTAGGGAGCTGTTGAAATCAAATTCTTTACTTGATTGTTTTGTGTAAGAAAGAAACTCTTTGCTTGAAGCAAGTGTTACTTCTCCAATAATGCAAATCTACATAAATCGTAAATTTTTCATGTTTTAAAAACTGCATTGACGTAATTTTAAAATCATCGTAAATTTTGAGGCGCGGCAGAGAAGAACACCTGTTTAATTAACCGTCATAAAATACTTGTATATGAACAAGTATATGAACAGATAAACAAATGAACAGTATATGAACAAATGCCCCCATAAAAATAGCCTACACAACAGAACTGCTTGGTTTATGCTTGTCTCATTGTCACAACTGCTTCCTCAAAACTTAAGAAAATTGAAGAGATTTAGCTTTACGACCTAGATGAACTGATCTGGAATTACTTTTGAAAGAAATATATTGGTTAGTCAACTGGGCGTACATACGTCAAATAGCTAACCATCTAAAGCTGTTGAGTACAGTCAGTATGAACTTCTCACTACTAAGCAATTATATTTACTAACGAGAAACTATATTTTATAAAATGGCTCGACTATAATCACGGCACATAAGTAAGTTTTTCGCTTGAAATGGCATATCCAAACGCCTAGAAAGAACAACAATGAAAAAATTGGTGTATTTACTGTTACATTTACAGTACCCCACAAATGGCGGATGTCGGACCCCGGGTAAAAAGTAAGGTTTGGAAGAAGGAAAGAATAATTTGAAGCGGTTGTCATGGTTACGCGATAATTGTATTCTAGCAACCTGTAGCCGTTACTTGAGACCTGTTGAAGACAATTGGTTGATTTTAGATTCCATTGTTCTTTCCACAATCCGTTCAATTTGCTACAGACTTTTGCATTGTTCTCATAGACATTTGCTTAATTAACATCAATGTATTGCAAATTCAACTATAAAAGCTTCGCAAAACGTCTTAAAATTTTTCAATAATCTAAAATAGTAGCGGATAAGTTATTAAAGAGATGAGCGGCCAAACAGTTTATTTGCTTTTGCTTCAATGCAAAAGATCAGAGACAATGGATTGCAGACAATCGTAAACATATTGTAAAATTGTTTTCAAAATAATCTAGCTTCAGAAACAGATCTTCTGGAAAACATATATTCCTGAAATTTTAGTTCCCCTATTATCGTGGTCAGTACCCTGTGCCTGCACACGTCAAATATGTGGCCAAACATTTATCAGCTAATAAAAAATTATTGTCAAGCTTCTCACTAACAACTGACATATTCATTTTCTCCCTCAATTTTCATCGATTTTTACCAATTCGTTTTTTCAATTACAACATTAAGATTTTCATGGGAATGAAGTGGCACTCGATTAATAACCATGGTGTTTGAGTGGGTATACCTTTGGATTTGGCATATCCAAATGACAGCGATGGTAGAGCGCCCTACACGAAACCAGGTTGTTGGTCAGTATTTCAATTCTTATATTTTTGACATCTATGAATTAACCCTTGTCATACGGCCTACTGTCTTCACACGTCAGAGATTATAGACAATCGAAACGATGTGAAAAATAACTACTGAAACAAGAGATTTATTAAAATATATCAAAGCTAGCATACATGCCTAGGTAAAATTATGGGTATAGATGTCACTGTAATTTGACTAGCCTGATTTTAATGTAAACCTTTGTACAGTAAAAAAGCATCGTATGTATATATAATCGTTTTAATCCAAATATTGGCACTGCAAATTCATGATTGCATATAAATATGAGTAATCATGCTTTGAATTATCGGGATGACGGAGCCTATTTGCCAGATCAATACATGCATCTTATTGGCAGATGACGTCATCTCTCGGCTATTTAAGGAGCTACATTGCAACTTTAGATTACCCCTGATGAATACACTAGACTGGAGTGTCGAAACGTTGGGTCTTGATTACAATTCGACTAGTGGTCATTGTATTCATTTATACGAACCAGAGTACCAAGCGAAAACATGATTGATTGTCAATGTAATCATGAACATCATAGTTTAGTTTTTTTCGGGTGTTTCTTAAACTTTGAACTACATTTATACATTTTTATATAAATATATTTCAATATTAGCCTATAACATTATAACGACCTTTAAAGAAAGCGTGGTGGTTTCTAGTGCAGGCTACTGGCCAATTTTTGTAAATAATATTACATGTTATTATTGTTCTATACATTGTAATATATTGCCAGAATCTTAAATAAATAAAAATCAGGAGAAGGTCCATCCATGACGTGAACCAATGAAGCAAAGATTAACTTGTCCATCTGCTAGATCTCCTTTTCAGAGGGAATTTATTTTCTCGTGTAATATCGCCGCAAGTGTTATTGCATAGCAGATTTTAGATTTATAGTTTTTATCAGTCATTGTTGTTCCTTTTTTACTTTTGGATATGCCAAGTCCAGCGAGATACTTATTCTTAACTTAATGGCCATCATTACAGTCGAGTGCCACTTTGTGTCCGTCAAAAACTTTGCTTATGAAAAGATTTGCTTGTTAGTGACTCTTTCTTAAGTGGAACTTAATTTGCATTTGTTTTAGGTGGTTGGGCATTTCACCTATGCATGCATGCCAAGTTACAGACCAATATTTCTTTTAAGAATTATTCCGGCTCAGTTCGTATATGAGGTGAAACCACATGTCAATTTTTTAAGGCTTTAAGACTACAGTTAAGGTTGTAGCCACGAGACAAGTAAAAATCCGAAATTTCGGCTGTTTGGGGGCATTTGGTAATAGATTGGGCGAGGCTTTTACGCGACTTCCTTAGATAGTATAGCTCAGTGAAATCGTAATAAAATATTGGATATTTACGATCATTTCATGAAAACAGGAGCACTAACTAACCAAACCGACGTTGTAGAATGTAAAAATTATAGTAAAAATTGAACAAAACCAATGGAAAAGTGGCAGTGGCGCTATGAATTTTTTGCAATGTGCATCGCAGACATTTACGATCTAAATTTACAGCAAGGGGTGATGAAGAATCCGCAAGTTTGACAGGAGCATAATGTACAAGTATTTTACGGTGGTTTCACCAGTTGTTCTTCTGTGCCTCAAACGTTACGATGACTCCAGATAGCTTGATGAATTTTTTAAAACGTGAAAATTTTACGATTGGGATTCGCATTTTTGGACGTTTATTACTTGCTTGAAACCATGCAACGGATGTCTTTCTTACCTATAAAAAACGTAAAGAATGTGATTTCCTTTCTTGAAAGCTAAATATAACTCTCGTTGTTATGACAAGAATGACGTACGTTTAACATGGCGAAATTTTGCCTCTGAAGTACTTAACATGGATAAAGTTCAATGAAGACATGATTATTTGAAAAAAAAGCTTCTTCTTAACATATTAAATGATTTGGGCGATTGAAAAACATCACGGTTACGTGATTTAGCTAATTAAATAATTTTGTCTTGAAACATCAAATGATTTAATTGGTATAAGAAAGCATTTTATGAAGTAGTTAAAATATTTCAAAGAAATAATCTACGCCATATGGAAACGACAGTGTTACCATAGTAACTTCAAATTTGAAACTTTTTATAGGTGTTTTGTAGCTAGAGGTACAGTACTTTCGACCAGTAACAATTTTTGATCTAAGATAGGCATCTAAATCGTAAATTATCAGTTTTTCAAACTGATATTTACCTTAATTTGTTTCATACATGGGAAATATATTCTCATCACACGGATAATTCAAAAATAGTTTTTCATTTAGTAGAACAACTGTGACGATTAAAAGAATAACTTTATTTCCCGGTTGTAATACTGACTGTAACAGTTAATTACATTTTGAAGTATCAACAACAAGCCAGCATTGATCATCGCGAATGAACGTTTAATGGTTCCGCATCGTCAACTAGGCCGCATGGTTTAGCTTACATCCCACTTAATTTCTTCTTTTAAACAACCAACAAAATGTGTCGTACGGGCATGCAACAATAAAATCCTTGGTTTTACACCTAAAATCTGCGTTATGCATGCTGTTTTCCAAATAATTCAATATGCTAAGAGAAGGTGCTTTATGAAGTACAATAAAGGAAGATTTAGCTACTATTTTTAAAATTAAATTACTTTAAGCCGAAATATCCGCGTTATTATTATTAAAAGGATATTGTTGTCTTAGATTCATAGCAACGACAGGTTCGTAATGCTTGAGAAAAATTAAATTTCTTTACTGCTGTTTTATGTAAAAAAAGGAAAGATGCTCTTTGCTTTCAAACGAGTACTGCATGATTGTCGAATAATGCCTAAATTTATCAGCTGCATCGAGCTGATTCCTTAATTTAACTCATTGTAACTTTTGAAGCTGAGAAACAACCCTTATACGTTATCTATAGATGACCAATCAAAAACCGAAAATGTGTTCATCATATTTTTTGTTGGGAGTTTAATTACAAATGACGTATTCGTATGGTTTAAAATTGATAAACAAAATTATATATGTTGGCACCTCTTGTTTTTCGTTTTACAGGAGAAATTTTCAGAATTTCAAAATTTTGCCTATAATATAATACTTTGTATAAAAAAATTCAGCAAAATATACACTTTTGGCAAACCAAATAAAACCATTATAATGTATGTACAAGACATTTACGCGAGTAGCATGAAGACATTTAGCGGATTTTTGGTTGTTAACGCTCAAAAAAGGAGGAAAATGCGATAATTTACGCTCATATATCTACTATTATTTTTGCGTACCGCATGCATGTAAGTTTTTTCAATTCAAAATCGGCAGTAAAATTTCCACAATTCTCTTAATTTAAATTGCGACGAGAATTATATCGTTATGTTAATAAATTTTCTGTATAAACTATATACTGAATAACATTTGCATTCATAGTCAACAAAATAATTTATTAGGCAAAATCTTGAAACTTTCACTTTTTCGGAAGAAAGCAAAAATCAGGAGTATCAACATGCATATTTATATTGTCTTGTTCTAAAATCGTTAAACTATACGAAAATGCAATTTTGTAACAAAAATACCGTTCGTGCGCCTTTTCCGGATTGTTGGCTGGTTGTCTATTATGGGTATATGCATGCGCGTTATAAGCTGGTTCTGCCAAATTTGCGGCTTCTTAGCCACATTACTAAATTTACACTTTAGGTCATGTTGATGGATATCAAAAATCCATTCAAGGTGACATTAACACGTACACATTTCTTTAAAGCTTGTTCGTTCACTGCAACCAGGTATATATCAATCGTGTTTTCGCTTGCTACTCTGGTTTATAGAAAATTAATGAATAGAAATCTCAGTCGAATTGTAATCACGAACCAACGTTTTTAGATCACCCCGGATGAAGACTCTAGACTGGAGTGTCAAAACGTTGGATCTTGATTATAATTCAACTGGGTTTTGTATTCATTTATGTGAACCAGAGTATGTAGGCCGAGCGAGCGAAAACATGAAATTTCTTATTGGTTTTATATTAATTTGTACTATTACTGCTGGATTCCACAACATCAATTTGCTCAATACACTAATTTTCAGGAAAATACAGTAAATATCCGATGTTTCAATGAGATTTTACAAAGGAGCCACCCAACAAAAGTCGTGTGAGCCATGCCCTTCTTACTAGAAAGTGCATCCGAATGTATTAGCCATGCATATATCGAAAACTACTAAAATAGAGAAATGCAAATTTATGGGTTTGTACTTGCCTCATGCTCATATTAAATTGATGCTCCAAACTCGAAAAGAAATCACATACAGTATATGGTAGTATTCATGGTATTAATAACTGTATTTAAAATTAGATTAGCTTTAATATTCCCAATTTTCACGAATAAGATATATCTAATGCATGATCTATATAGATCTGTTTTAGACAGGCATATTGAAATGAAAACAAGATTCATTGATTGAAATTGCTCCCCTTCAGAAAGAGATCATTTTTACAAAGGCACTTTTCAAGTGTTGATGTACTGTACGTTTATTTTCCGTTGTCAATTTACGAAGATTTTACCAGAAGCTTTAGAGGGGTATTTCAGATATTGGTATCTCAAGACTGTTACCGTGACAGCGTTGCTTCAGGCCGAGCATTTCATCCATTTTATAAATTGGGGTAATCTAGAACAGCGGAAACATTTCCGCTAAGTGCCTAAAGGACAGAGAAACAATTCAGAGACTATCAGGTAAGAATATATGTTTATATAGTATGAATTACACTTGTTAATTAAACAATTTATTTGCGTGCTTGGGAGATACCTTAGCTTTATATAGAAATAACAAAATTTTTATCAGAAATACATTATCAAATGAGTTATATATAGTGTTTGCGGTAGCGGAAACCGATCGTGCAAAATATTCAAGGTTACAAAATCTTTTCAGCGTCTTTTGTAAATTGCACTGAGCTTAATATATAGATTCAATGACTTTTTATAGGTTATCTAATATTTATTGAAGGTACAGATTTCCCTTTTTAACTTATCTTATACAAATTTATAGATGCGAGTTAAGACTAGACTGCAAGGATTCATCCTGCATTTCTTGCTCCAGGGCTTACACATGCATGAGGTATAATCATGAAACTCACGAATTTCATGTAGTTAAATGTACTCTGAATTCTAAATAATCTTATCTCCCCCTTCCTCCCTAAAATTGCCAAAGAAAAGGGCACCATTGAAGTTAATTTAGTATTTATATACAGCGACATTAAAAATTGTACAAAAAGGATTGTACAAAAACATTTCATCACAAAAAAGGGTACTTTTAGTCCTTTGAATAAATTTGGGGAGAGACACGTGTCCCCCGTGCCCTCCCCTCGGTTCCTACGCCCCTGAACGACATCCTAAGTTGACAAACTAGTATACTAAATGGTTTATTTTGAAGAAAATAAGTAATGTATCCAAATAAAACGTTTTTGAAGCAAAAGTACAAGGTCCCACATGCAAAATTTTATGTTTGCAAAAAAGACAACATTTTTTCAGAAATTTTGACTATCGAGCTACCCTTTAGGGGCTAATCCCAACCAAACCTGTCAATATTCCATGTGGAAGGGAACAGGAGTACCCGGAGAAAACCAACGACTTTCGGCATAGCGTCGAGTGACTCTTTTCACATGGATATCTTAACGTCCACAACGGGAATCGAACACACGATATCAGAGGTGAAATGCGCGTGCTCCGACGTTTGCGCCACCGAAGCCCCATATCACTGCCTATTAAACATGTGCGTATGTAATGAAAAGTGCCAAAGTACGAGGGAAAATGGGCAACATATGTGTATGAAATAGTATTGATATATGTAAATAGAACTGGTCAAAAAGTTTCCAAGCGCGTTTACAGGTAGGAATCAATTTTGTCAAATCACCAATTTTGTGGCAGCAGAGCTTGAGGGATATCTCTTGCGCAAGAATTCATCGGCTGATGTTTCGATTTGAAAGGTTTGAACCTGAAAGCGAGACAACAGAGCAGCCAAACGATTACACGTCCCTGGGATATGCTTTGCTTTGAATCGAATATTGTTTTGCATATATAGAAGGACAAATTTCCGAACTGCATCAGCATCTTGTCCTTGCATGACTGTTTATTGATGACATTAACTAAAGCTCAGTTATCGGTGTAACATAAAATACTGTGGTTTGCCATCTTATGACCCCATAACCAAAAACTGAATACAATCATATAAAACTCTAAGATGGCGATGTTACGATAACGCAATTCGTCACGCCAGAGGCTATGGCTATATATTCTGTGCCAAAAATTGCGCCGTAACCAATTCCACTCCCAACATCCGCGATTAAATTAAGACACTGGGAATTTGGCCAGCGTTCCACGAGGAAAAATGACCGGCCATTGTAATTTGCTAAAAACGATAGCCATGCATTTAAGTCCTGTTTTGTCTCGCGGTTAACCCTAAAGAGGTCATGAGATAATCGGATGCCATGGGTGAGATAAATTAAGCGACGAAAGAATGCCATGCTGGGAATGATGACAGAACATTCACAATTTAAAAGCCCAACTAAAGATTGATTTTCCTTTAAGGTAATCTTCTTACGCTTTTGAAAATCAGAAATAATATCGACACATTTTCTCAATTTTTCCAAAAGTAATCGGGCCTCAAATTTTGATCGTGTCAACTCAATAACTGCAAAACCAATTGTGGTTCAAGGACCCCCGTTTTTTCCGGTGCCATGGGCTACCCAATAAAGGCGCAAAAATCGAGAAAACGCTTTAACACTATTAATTTGTACTGGGGATGCGTTCATGCTGATATGACTGGGGGTGCGCTGATATGGCGCACCCCTCAGAAATTCTGTCGATTAATTGCCATTCTCTTATATAAGTCACTTTTTTAGTAAGTTTAACCTAAAATTAGCAAAAAAGTTAAATTCACATCCAGAATGCCGCATTTTGACCCCATTGAATACGACCGCCTATCAAAAAATGGCGAATATTGTTAATAATGTACCCATTTTGGTTATTCGGTCTTTTACATTCAAAAGACATACTTTTATGTTATGGCATACCTCAGATGTCCATAAACACCATCATTTTTCTTTACAAGCTGGTATTCATGTACCATATGAAAAAAACATACAACTGAAACTGACCATTACCAGAAATAAGGGCAAAATGGCGACGGACATGCGCACTTTGACCAAATATGCCGACCAAGTATTACTATAAACTATATGGGAGTTGATCAAAATATCAAATGTTAATATATTTTGTTTAAATAATTCATGGTTGCCGAGCTAGATTATGGTAGCGACACGAACAAGCAATATTTCTAAACAAAAATCGCTAGTATTGCACGCTTCTCGCAGGTTCCTGAGAATGTTGTATTTTTACTCGCAATTCGATGAATTTCATAGAGTAATTTATAGTAAACTTGTAACACAAGAGGTAAATATCCGACGAATAAACCAACATCCATTCGGGCGATGCATAGTGCCAAGCTCGCGATATATTTAATGATGTACAAACTGTTAATTTAGCTAAATAAATCGCTGTAATTTCCAGGGAAACTAGTTCCCTTCTAGTACACGTACAATTTTGTCTGTACAGTATGTCAGATCATAAATATACACGAAACGGCAACGTTGAATTGGGGGAAGGGTGGAGGCCTTAAAAATGCATAAAAATTTATCGTCGTCCTACGGTTTATGGCCAAGATTGTAGTTCCCGAAACGTTTAAAAGTTCGCCTTTTTACTGTTCTTGTATGTCGCCATTAGGCCATCTTAATATCCAAAAACGATAAGTTTTAATACAAATTTGAGCTGTTTCGCGCAGCCATGTTTCTTGTTTTTTTTTAAAGACTAGATCCAGGCTCTCGCACGTAATAACACAGGGATATTTTAGGATTTTTAAGGATATTTGCGATATTTTTAGTCGTGATAAAAATTTGCGGGGTTAAAGGTCAAAGTACCGGAAGTGCTCAGCAAAAACTGCAAAGTTTAAAATCACAGTTTTTGGTTGAATAATACTTGAATTGGAGATTCAAAGTTAAATGCGAAGTCGTTTTACTTATGTTAGGCAATGTTAGGCGATATAAAACCGACTTAGCCGCTGACTACAAAAGCGGGAGCAAAATGTTCCATATTTCTGGTAATGCCTGTCTTCCCATATAAACAATCCAAATCATTTTCAACATCACTGATTTTACCATCATCACTGTGACACTGTCATTGTTGTCATAATGTTCCATAAATCGCATAATATTCGCAATTGCGCATTCTGCTGAAACTCTAGCTTTTTTTGGTGCCATAACTTCTTTAGTTTAAACCGAACAAACATTGAAGAAAGTCGATCAAGAAAAATTTGTAGAAAAAAATACGAAATGGCGAACATGTTTTTATACCTGGACAATATACTATGTGTTGCACGAAGTGTAACGCAGGTGGGCTACGAGCCTGCAGTATAGCTGTGAAAACACAATACTTATTTTGAAAATCACGACAATTATAGTCAATACTCTGGATTTTATGCGAAATATTTTATTATACTAAATTGGTACATTGGTTGTATGAAACATATTCATATACAGTGCAATATATTATGTTCCTAAATGTTTGGTGTTTGTTCAACGACAAGGAGATGTTATGCCTTGAAGGTACAAAGAAATATGTGTATTTGTATATATGAAAATGTTATAAAGAGGTATTTTATATTATATAAGTATTTTATGGCATACTATATTATATTTATACTATATTTTACTATAATATATTATGGATATTTTACCTTGCAAATCATGTGCAATAATCCATCTTTATATGCCCTCTGATTATATTACGTTATTGATATCCTTTGAAGTGATTCAGCCAAAAAATACTGTCCAACCCACATTTTCCCATTTTTGACCACGACACCTTGTTTGACAAATGTCGTCAAACGTCCGCATAACTTTGAATTTTCAGAAAAAGAATTTCGCAGTCACGACGGCAGAGGAAAAATATTAAAGGTCATGAAAGCACAGGCATGCAAATGGGATCATTCGTTCAGGAATGGCGGATAAATATTTATAGGAAGGTGTTGATGGGGTATATCGTGAGTCGTGATTCACTAGCTCAATTTCGGTTACCGTCATTCGTGAAAATTTCGGTTACCGTCATTCGTTCTATTATTATTTTCTCGACCGCTAATTAAACCATGCCGATAGTGGAGTAGTATTTTCACTATTTTCCAGGTTTCTTATCTTTGAATATAAATTCTAAATATTTTCCCAAGAATGGCAAGAAGTATCTTTTCAATACCGAATGCCCCACCCCCCAAGTCAATCGAGTAAAATACTCTTTGTATTCAAGCGATTTCATGTAGAAACCTTCGCCTGAATACGGCGAGTTGATATATTTATTTTGATTATTATTAATATTATTATTATTATTGAAACGTTTCACAATGAGTAGCTGAAAGCCAAATTAGAATGTGAATTAACAATAATATGCAATTAGAGTACTAAATATATGTTCATATTACAAGTAAATTTATAATACAATTATAGCTAACTACTTTATATTTACAACAATCAAATACTGTGATAAAAATTCATTAATCTACAACTAAGAACTGTCCCATTAAAAGTGCATAAAAGTATATAAAATCAGTTCATTGACAAATTACATTTATCTATGGCAAAAACAATTGGTCTAGATTTAAACCTTTCCGTCCTACATTTAAAATTGTATATCCTATCACCATTTAAGCTTGTCTCTCTTCCCCTTATTCGTTCGACCGTAAAAGGTAACAAGTCATGTAATTTATGTATAGGATCTATCATGTCCTTAACCAGATTTGTACATATCAGTAATTTCTCTACGATTCTCTAAGATTTTAATACCCCACCGAAATAATGCTTCATCGTAAATCATTTCGGGATAGATTATGCAAGGCGCTCTCCTTTGGATTCTCTCAATATCCTGACATTGTTCACCAGTTACAGTAGACCGCCATGACAAAAGATGACAAAGCGCCTTTAAGTCTTTTTCCGAGGCCTCATAGCTTTCAAGAACTTTTAGCAAATATACTTCACCGACTCTTCATTGCAAAGCTTTGTAAAATGAGATCTTTCCATCAAAAACGTGGTGAAATATTTAACCAAGGCTGGTCTAACACCGATATGGCACATATTTTCCAATAATTTATTGTGGTCGATATTAAGATCGACCGCCATCCGAAAATCTAAAAACACTATCCTAATTACCCTTTGAGTCTCATCCACAGCTTTATGCCACCTATGTAATAACCTGACCAGAGCTAAAACTGCTGATGATCCACTCAACCCCGCATATTGGGAGCAGGGCCGCAGAGAGGGGGGCAGGGGGGGGGAATTGCCCCGGGCCCCGAGTTGCTGGGGGGCCCTGAAAAATTTTTGTTGGGCCCCAGCCTTTTTTGTGTGTTAAATATTTCCGCGCAAAGGACAAGAGATCTGTTTTCTTGGGCTAAGTACCGAATTTTGGCATAAAAAAATGAGATAAAGGTCCCTCGAAAGCAATTGCAACGTACTCGTCCGGAAAAATTTTGTGCTCCGAAAAAAATTTTTGACCCCTAAAATGGTACACTGACCAAAAATATTTTGGCGACGGGGGGGGAGGGGATTGGGGGTGAGGTTGTTCTCCGGAAAAAAATTTTTCCGGCAAAAAAAAATTTAGATAGGGGCCCCTAAAAAAAAATTGGCCCGGGCCCCCGCCAACCTCTCGGCGGCCCTAATTGGGAGTTGGAAATTTTGCCATTTGTATCCTCGTATAACCACTAGCTTGACAGCAAATGATTCTTGCAGCTTCCCCAAAACACTTGTCTAGTCAAGGCGACTGGTCGCAAATGCTCAACTTTCTTACAGGGCATGATTTTTGGGAATGTTTTAGATTGAAAGGTATCTGTTAATGGTACTGCAAAAGATCTTCATAAAACGATCTTAAAGGCCGGGCGACTTGTTGATGTTAATTTTTTTATATTTTCATACTATCAGGTTTTTCGCTAAAATTTGACGCTAAAATTCGTCAATAAGGATAAAAAACTGATGAAAAACTGTAGCTACAGGCTTGAAAATTTGATATATGACCAGCACATCACCTATCTGGTTTCCTCATGTATGAATTCCCTGTGCCAAATAAACCGCGTCAAAAAATGTTTCGATAAAGAAGCTTTAACTCTTATCGTCTTGGCACTATCGTCTGCCAATATTAAGAAACTACAGCTAGGGCAACATTTTTCGTGTAGGATAATAAAAAATATTGGAAATTTCGACCGTATTTCGTCAGGCTTGCGTAAACTCAACTGGCTCCCAGTGAATGATCAATTACTACTTAGAGAGGCTATTATGATGTACAAATGTGTCAATGAACTTGCTCCACATTATTTGAGCGAGTTATTCTCGAAGCATTCTGACATTCATCAACGATATACTCGCATCCAAAAAGCTTCACTGGAAATATAGCACTGTGTAAAACTTCTGCAGGTCAAAGGTCTTTCCATTATAGAAGCGTTACAGTGGGTTACCCTCTGGAACGATCTGATTAAGTACAAAAAGTTAAACTCACTAAAAACTTTAAAAACAAACTGAACGAAGTGTGCTAGAACAAATTTACAACTAAGTAGATAATTACCTGGTTAATTAGTGAAACTTTATACAAATGTTTTATCCTTTTACCTTAATTTAATTTTTAGATTCTAAAACTTGTAAATAGTACAGCATCTTATTCATTGTAAATCAGTGAAAATCCCTATTCAGGGAACACAATAAAGTATGCAATGCAATTTAATGTAACCGCTGACACGATCTGCTCAAGAAGCTGCGGGGAGATGGTACCAGCATCTGACGCAGCCAATGCGCTGGCGACGCCGACGGTCTCGAGTACGGTTGAGCTCGTTAAACCAGTGGACGGAGAAGCAATGGTTGGCTCTAACGAGATGGTCGAACTACGAGTCTGCACACGGGGCCGCTGTAATGACACGATTTGCTTAAGAAGCTGCGGGGAGATGGTACTAGCATCAAGCGGTGTCGATGTGCTGGCGACGCTGACGGTTTCGAGTACGGTTGAGCTCGTTGAACCAGTGGACGGAGAAGCAACGGTTGGCTCTAACGAGATGGTCGAACTACGAGTCTGCACACGAGGCCGCTGTAATGACACGATCTGCTTAAGAAGCTGCGGGGAGATGGTACTAGCATCAAGCGGTGTCGATGTGCTGGCGACACTGACGGTTTCGAGTACGGTTGAGCTCGTTGAACCAGTGGACGGAGAAGCAATGGTTGGCTCTAACGAGATGGTCGAACTACGAGTCTGCACACGAGGCCGCTGTAATGACACGATCTGCTTAAGAAGCTGCGGGGAGATGGTACCAGCATCAGGCGCTGCCGATGTGCTGGCGACGCTGACGGTTTCGAGTACGGTTGAGCTCGTTGAACTAGTGGACGGAGAAGCAATGGTTGGCTCTAAGAAGATGGCCGAACTACGAGTCTGCACACGAGGCCGCTGTAATGACGCGATCTGATTAAGAAGCTGCGGGGAGATGGTACCAGCATCAGGCGCTGCCGATGTGCTGGCGACGCTGACGGTTTCGAGTACGGTTGAGCTCGTTGAACCAGTGGACGGAGAAGCAATGGTTGGCTCTAAGAAGATGGCCGAACTACGAGTCTGCACACGAGGCCGCTGTAATGACGCGATCTGATCAAGAAGCTGCGGGGAGATGGTCCCAGCATCAGGCGTTGCCGGTGTGCTGGCGACGCTGACGGTTTCGAGTACGGTTGAGCTCGTTGTTGAACCTGTGGAGAGAGAAGAAAAGGTTGGCTCTAGGGAGATGGTCGAACTACCAATCTGCACACGAGACCGTTGTGATGAAACGATCTGCTGAACAAGCTGCGGGGAGATGGCACCAGCATCAATTGCTGCCGATGTGCTGACGGCGCTGACAGGTTGGAGTACGGTTGAACTCGTTGTTGAACCAGTGGACGGAGAAGCAAAGGTTGGCTCTAAGGCGATGGTCGATCTACTACTCGGCACACCAGGCCGCTGTGACGGCGATGAATTAGCCGGAGATTTCGTCGAACTCTTTGAATCTTTAGCTGACATAATGAACTGAAAATAAGTTATTTTAAAATGGATTAGAATTTGATATTTGTGATGTTACTCTGAGTGCATATCCACACCGGGTGAGCTTGAAAAATATGCCCGGCCACGGTGGAATTCGAACCTACGACCTTTGGAACACTAGCCCAATGCTCTTCCAACTGAGCTACGCGGTCAGGACGGTTCGAGTAAGTGATATTTCGGAACAGAATCT
>CACRXK020002453.1:0-43351 GCA_902702795.2 Paramuricea clavata | reverse complement strand
GTTTGTTGAGGTAATTATAGTGCTTCTATAACATTTAGAAAGATTTACACTTTTCCGTGCGTGCATGTACATTCGTATGAAAAAACGTTTAATTGGAAAGCAGCTTTTACTCATCAAGAGTTTATAAACAAGAATGACGGTCACGTTATCACATCTTACGGCACACATAGGTCAGCATATTCTTTTCTTAAATTTTATTCAGAATTGCACTGATCAGATCACTTGTTATCAGGGCGCAAAAAATGTAGCAACAAAACTTTATCAGTAGTATAGGCTTTCAGAACGTGTTGGTAACACGCTTATTTCTATAAAAAAAACACGTTCATTAGACATTAAAAAGGCAGAAGATATCAAAATATATACATGAGAAGTCCGCCACTCGATTGTTACGTATAAATTACTTGGGATGCGCTGTTAATGCAAATTAGGAAGGGTAGAAGAAACTCCCTTCCTCTGACGTCTGTGTGTCGTATTATAGATATATGAGTGCGACTGATCATGTATACGTCACGCCAACACATATCACGGGAACCTGTAGTGTAAATTGACCTGAATTAAGTGTCTAAAGAATTAGTCTTCACTTTCATTTTGTTTTGTTCGTTTTGAGTTGTGAAAGGAGAATTTATCATTAATTTTACAGAATAAGCAGAACAAATAATAATGTAAGTAAAGTATATTGGCAATGGACCTTTCCCCTTATAACTAAAATTTTGATCTAGACAAGTCGAGACAAAAATTTCATCACAGCTTGAAAGAGCATCACAAAATTAGTAATATTCCAAAGTTTCGTTGCGAAATGTTGTAAAATGCGGATAATATAGCCCTGTGAAATTTGCAATTTTCAGTCATTTTAGATTACAAACGGGAATTTGATGCCCCAACACCCGATTGGACTGTCAATTTCCCGTTTATAATACAAAATGACTGAAAAACGGCAAACTGAACAAGGCTATATTATCCGCATTTTACAACATTTCGCAACGAAACTTCGGAATATTACTAATTTTGTGATGCTCTTCCAAGCTGTGATGAAATTTTTGTCTAGATCAAAATTTTTGTTATAAGGGGAAAGGTCCATTTACATGCCATTTATACATAATTTAAATTCAGTAGTTTAATTTAAATAATTTAATATTGTAATCAGTTTCATTCTTGTTGTTTATGTTCTAGTAATTAACAATTCGTTAATATTTCACACTTATATGATCAACTACATCTGGACTGCTGCGTGATCATTTTTTATAATTGTTCGTTACAATAATTGATTGCGGGCGCCATTAACTTTTCCACTTGACTCTTTGGTTTCTTATTTATATTTCATGAAAAACCATTATTTCAATTTTCAAGTTATTAACATTATGAAATAATAATATTGGAAGTCATATACTACGATTACGAAATTCCGTGGGCCAATTGCAATAATACCATTCGGTTGCAAAGGCCTTTTTCAGTATTTGTATAAATTATGTATATATGTGAATGGCTACACAATTTTAGAATCCAATAAACTAAAAATTCCGCATGATATCGATACTATGGGTAATTTTATAATTATGGCGGGGGGAGGGGGCGTAAGTAGGGTGTACGCGCGGTGATCGAGTGGAAGGCTTTCTAGGTTCGCCTCTCATGGCAGCCACCTTATGACCCATGTCTAAACACGGAGCACAAGACGGAAGGGTTAGTTTAGGGCTAATATCCCGGCTTAGGGGCTAATCCCAACCAACCCTGTATAAACATTCCCTGTGGGAGGAAACCAGATTACTCGAAGAAAACCCACGACTTTTGGCAGAGCGTTGACTAACTCTTTTCACATGGATATCATAACGTCCACAGTGGGAATCGAACCCACCGAAGCCCAATTGAAACGTAATTTGATATCATAGGGTGCAAATTTCGAAGGTTTTTATTAACTTTCAAAGTACCAGACAATTTGATGCACATTAGGGGGGGGGGGATAGGTTTTCGGATCTTCGGATTTCACAGAAAAAAATGTTCGGATTTCGGACATGCCGAAATTTTACACGGATTTGCGAATCTTATTAATACAGCGGATTGCGGATTTATATAATATTTTGGCTCGGATTGTGGGTTTAGCTTACAATTTAGTTCTGATCCGGGATTGTGATTTCGTAGTAGAGCTTTTAGCGGATTAAAATTTAGACAATTTAGACAAACGCTATTTTGCTTCAAATTTGGGTGTATCGGCGGATTTGTATACCCCTATTCACCCCCCCCCCCTCCCACATTACGTCCTACGCGCGCCCTCCAAAACTTATCTAGTTTAGGTTTTTTGTCCACTGCATGTCGAGGGTAAAAAGTGGAGGGTCATATATAAAAAGTCGAGAATTTTAATTATAAAATATTTTATGGTTTTTCATTGTTAAGGTTTAAAAACTCTAAGAGTAAAAAGCTTGAGGGTATTTTGCATTTTAACCCTATCAAGGGGGGGGGGGGGGGGGGGGGGGCGGAAAGTGCCCGATCAAACTTTGAATCATTGAATGTTTATAACCATTTAACGTTTTAATTTAAATGCACGAAACGTCGCAACTTTTCCTAAATTCTGGGAATACAATACTGTAGTGACCATAGAGATTATAAATAACACTAGAGGAGGCATTGTAATCTTAATTCAGTAAAAAAAAAGGAAAGGCGACTATTGGGGGGCAAATTCAAGTCCCGGATGTGTATTCGTGTTCCCATTGGTGATGAGTTTCAAATCAGCCAATGAGAGCACGATTTTATATCCGGGACTTACCCCCATTAGCTGCGTTCCCAATTTTTAAACTCGATGCCTCCTCTAGTGTTATTTATAATCTCTATGGTAGTGACTGGGTCGCACGCATACGTCATATTGCCGTGACAACCCAGTTTATGATCACGTGTGAAGTCATACTTTTATTTTGTCTTCTAAGAAACCGGTTTTTCATGTACTATTTAAAAAACGAGCAGGAGTGCTTTATTAGGTTTAAAGCCACGCGCGCACAGCGCGAGTGGCTTTAGACCTAATAAAACACGACCTGCGAGTTTTTTAAATGACTTCAAAAACGTTTGCATAATAAGTCGAATCTTTATATAAAATTTTTTATATAAAAATCTTTATATAGTTTGCATAACAATGGTCTTTTGTTAAAGTGTTCTTTAGCTGGTATAAAGACGTATGCACGTGACTAATTTCTTACTCAAGATTGGATAATTGCCTCATGAATTATTAATGAGTTTTTGAAGGTGTTATCAACTTTTCTTACCTAAAGGATATGAGCAATAAAATTAGTTTGTCTTATTGGAAAGAGCTTTTAAAGTTATATCAGATTTGTCTGATATCTTGCTTTGTTAATGAAATATTTTGACTGAAAGCAACGGCTCGTCCAGCATTTTGGATTACTTTCTAACCTCATTAACTACAGTTTTGATGACGTCGCATGTGAAATTAACCTTTTAAAATTGCTTATAGGTTCTAAAATCAAAATCGAAACTTGGCCCATAGGATTTATTTCAAGTTTAAATTCAAACGTAGTTATCTAGGTTGGGGATTTGTATCATATTGATCCCACTTGTGACGTAACATGCATATCCACATTAATCCAAGATGGCGAAAATCTCCATTGCTTTCAGACAATATATTACATGAACCAAGCACATTCAGTGGCGTAACGGAATCTCCTAAGGCCATCCCCCTATCCAATTTTTAAGTGGGACCCCTAGCAGGGTGGGGGGGGAGAAAAAAATTGTCTGAAACATATTCATTGAAGAAATGGGTTAAAAAATGTTTTTCCGGACTATGACAATTAAAAAAACAGTCACAAAAAATTTTCCCCATCCATGTCTACCGAAAAAGACATTTCATTAATTCCAGTTTTTGGGCGCCACCCGTTGCAAATTTTATGACTAAACTTTTCCGATCGATGTTTTGCACATAACTGCTGATTTTAGCCTTAAATACCCTACCTAAAAGCTAAAAAGTAAATGAAAAGGTACGATTCATCCAACTGCAGTCCATATTATTCTATCTTTTGTTCAAATCGCTCATAGATAGTCCAAGTTTGCTCGCGTTTGTTGCACGAGGCTTTTCCATGAAACTCGTTAAACATTTCAAACGTGCTTAACTATCACTTGGCTGATTGCAAACGCACTTAGCTGATTGGACAACAAACTAAGCTTGTCTTCGCCGTATCCTATTGCGAATTTAAAGCCCCGTTTACACTACGCTCAATTTTTGGTACGGCACG
This sequence comes from Paramuricea clavata, assembly GCA_902702795.2. Taxonomy (NCBI): domain Eukaryota; kingdom Metazoa; phylum Cnidaria; class Anthozoa; order Malacalcyonacea; family Plexauridae; genus Paramuricea; species Paramuricea clavata. Next base: position 39,125 of record CACRXK020002453.1, on the reverse strand, counting down.
GATAAAATTGGTACCCGTACCACTTTTTTGGTTCTTGGACTACCTATTTAGGTAGTCCAAGAAATAAAAAGGGGTACGGTACCAAACATTGAGCGTAGTGTAAACGGGGCTTAAAGTGCCTGTATCATGGTTTTGGAGTTTGCATATCTCGAAAGTTTAGGGTATTTTAAGACACTTTGCGATACTTTATTTTGTTATTGAAAAATTTCATCTTGATGGATTTATTAGCTCTTAAAATTACCGGACATGACGTCAAAAGGAGAATTGCAAATCAGTTTTCCTTTGTATCATTGCAACAAAATTCTCCTTTTGACGTCATGCCCGGTAACTTTAAGAGCTAATAAATCCATCAAGATGAAATTTTTTAATAACCAAATATATTGCAAAGTGTCTTAAAATACCCTAAACGTTCGAGATATGCAAACTCCAAAGCCATGATATAGGCACTTTAAACTCTTCGAAGATTTTATGTTTTTTTTCATAGAGTTTTTTTACGTCCGTTCTTGACTTGACGGCTATAACGATTTTACTTGAAAGAAACACATAAAAATCGACAATCGTTTACGGCTATGTGTACAAGTTTAAGCGATTTCCCGCGCTATTCATTCTTTCCCTATTTTAAAGAGGGTTAGATCGGGCACGGGCAGCCTTTGCACGCGGGCTACACACTGAGCATGCGCTTCCTTTGATTTAAATAGTCGAGCGGAATAGACAACTTGCATGTTAGACTAATTTTAGATTTAGGCAAAAAAAAAGTAAATTCCCGTGAAGAACTTATTAAAATCAGTAAAATTGCAAAATTTGGTTACCGAATGTTGTAAAATACAGAAAATATAGCCTTGCGAAGTTTGCATATTTTCACCATTTTTGAGCCGAAAATGGTAACAATTTCCGCACGTAATACAAATATACTGAAAAAAATGTATTTATACAACTATATTTACATTTATTTATATATTTTTATTTATTTAAATATTTTTTTAATATATTTATTTATATATTTATTTTGTTTATTTATTTTTTTATTTACAGTTTATTTATTTTGTTTTTTGGGGGATTATTTATATGTTTTAAATTAATACCATTAATTTATTCATACCATTAAAATAGTACCATTAAATAATGAAAATGCTACTTATCGTCAATGCAATGCACGTCTGCCCGATATACATCTCTGTCACGCCCTCTCAATGCATGTCAAAAGCACACAAAAATATGTACTAAAGTGTCACTCATTAATTTCTTTAGTACACTATGTCAGATGACCATCAAAACTACTTCATCAACTGTTCAGAATTTATTTTACCGTGCCATAACACCTGCGCGACACACAAGCACTGCACGCTATGTGAGAAGGCACTTTAAGGAGGCGCATCTGGGTAGAGTTGTTGTTGTAGATGACCAGTCGTGTTTTCCCTGCAAACTGTCTCATGACGAAAATGGTTGTGGACGAGCTCACTACCACTGCTCAAAATGTCAAAAGAGAGTAATAAATCGCAACAGATTTGCCAAACACCTTGAAAGTCATTTGAAATCCGAAATTAGTGACGTGGAAATGACGCCCATAAGCCCAAAGCTTTTGGAAGAGGAAGATACCACGTTTCATACAGAGCCAGTCAACGAGCCAAAACCCAAGAGGCAAAAATCAGAAAGGAAAGAGTGTCCAATATGCAAAAAGGTAATGGATGTCCGAAGTCTACTGAGGCATCAAAGGGACATTCACAAAGAAATAGTTCCAACTAATGTTTGTGTTGATGAGACGAAGGGGTTATATATGGTTCGCAAGAGTTCTCATGGAGGCGTAGCTTATCCAGTTCACGGTCAGAAATGTGTTCGGCCTCTAAGTGATGTGAACGGTAAACAAACCCCATTTTGTGAAAACAATAGTTGCAGAGTTTATATGGAGGTTGCGTGGAGAAGTGGAATGAATGCCGTCGAGTGTCAGCACATTAGGGAAGTGGGTGTGAATACAGCATATAAGGAAGAGGTTCATCTTCGGGAAAGTGACCTTAACGACCTTTCGCAGGAAGGAACATTCAAAATTTTAAAACAAGAACGAATTAAACAATGCATTTCACTATACGAAGCGGCATCGTCAAATAATGCAGTATTAATTGTAAGTTTTGAAGATGGTGAAAGATATATACACTTTTCTGTATACGATGGTGCCGTTCACTACTATTCTAAATTGGGAAGGGTTATCGTAACCTGCGATCTAAAGAATGGGTATCTGGTTTGTGGATGTTGTCGTAAACGTGGTTGCACACATAAGGCTATCTGTTTGTGGTATTTGCGCGGTATCGACAAGTTGGAGCAGTTCCGTGGTGTTGTTAAAGACGATGATGATGAGTTAGGAGTTCCAAAGCACGAACAACCGTCGGATGTAGACAAAATTTGTGAGCAAAGTAAACTTTTTTATCCTCCCGCTGACGAAGATACTGTTGCAAACATGTGCAAATACCTAAAAGATCATAAGAAAATCCCCCTGTCGGCTAATCGTGATAAGTCAAAAGCCATTCCTCGGAGATACACACCCGTGGAAAAGGAATGTCCGTTTTGTAATATTCGTCTAAGCAAGCCTATACGAATTACCACAAAGGCCACTGTAGTAACAATGGATTCAATTAGCAAACGTAGAAACTTATTTCTCTAAATGTGAATCTTGTGGCATGTGTTTCCGCTATCAAGAATACACCGAAGGTGTGCATAATTATAATGATACATTTCTCACTGGATTGGACGTACTGTGTATCTATTTAAGAGACAGTCTTCAATGTCACATCCCCATTGGTAGTCCGACTGAACTTTTGGAACGAAGTCTAACTCAGAGATCCCAAGGATAGTGCAAAGTTGATATGGCAAATGATAATTAAGATTTGTTGATTCGCAATGATTAATATATGAAATAGGATTGATGCATCTATAAGGAAGTTGTATGGCGTTTGTTTTTATATATTACAAACCACCACAGTAAATTTTGAATTCCTTGAATGGTGGCTTTTAATAGTCCAGATCTTTTTTCTTTGCTTTTAAAAATTCACTTTTCTACCCATTTTCCGTTGTAATGTACATTTAATACAAAACAAAATAAACCACCTTCGAAAATCGAAATGAAAGAAATTGTCGTCACTTGACATTCGAGATCATTTCCAGATTTAGAAAGCCAATTATGAGAAAACAGGACGGGCTCAAGTCGACTGCGTGCTGGCCACGTGCTCCAGAAGTTGCTGTGTAATGACTTTACAGTAATAATATGCAAACAGAACTATGGCCGACATCTAAATATTTCTCACTATTAAATATAATATTTTACAGTTTATCAATGAAATAACATAACTGCATAAGTGAGAAATACCACTAATAGTTTGACAAAAGCTTGGAATGCCTGATTATATAAATATCTCGGAAACAATACGAACTGACATTACTGACTACAGATTACCCTGAGTACAGAAATTTCTGCTATTAAAAATAATATACTTCACTACAAAGACTAGATCATTAATACAGACATTTATAGTTCACCGAGACACTGGCTCTCGCCGGCGTCACCGCTATGACAATACGCTCGACCTCGGCATGTTGCCTCTGGAGCAAAATTTCAATTTTATTTTATTATTTACTATTTATTGGGCTATGTAAACCTAGCTCTATCGCGTTATAATTGGGGCGAGCCTGAGCGAGCACCACAGTTTGGTGGCTCATCGAGCTCAAGCGTTATGGTGCGTTCGTTTGCGTTCGTTCGTTCGTTCGTTCGTTCGTTCGTTCGTTCGTTCGTTCGTTCGTTCGTTCGTTCGTTCGTTCGTTCGTTCGTTCGTTCGTTCGTTCGTTCGTTCGTTGTACGTACGTACACGGAACGTTTCCTACAGTGATTTAAATCCTACCGGCTTTTTCACCTCGCACCGGCTATTTTGAGAACTTTCAGTCTTTATACAGTGATTTACAGATTTACAGTAAATTTACAGGCCTTTCGCCTCTCACCGGCTGACAATTTTTCATGCGACATGCGATGAAATATATTCTTCATGCCAAATAACAAATTGGAATGGTCAGCATTATTTACAGTGGTCAGTATTATCATGGATTGTAAAATAAATGGATAGGAAACTTCCAGACGTCACAGTCTAAACCTAGTTGCAATCTGTGACGTCACGCGTATTGCCAAAGTTCTCAGCATTTTTGTTGTTTCGCTATATTTTCCGCTTTAAAAGAGTAATATTAAAGCATAAACTGGTCTAATTGTTTTAAAAACATGCCTAAGCCACGACAAAGTATTCAAGGTAAATGTTTTTCGTCTTTGTTTTGTATTTTTTAACATTTGTAGCTACGAAATTGGCGTCGCCAATTTTTACGAAATTTGCGATGCATTTTTCACTGTTTAGTGCTTGAAATATTTGCTAAAATTGACCGGGAATACTTAGAGGTTTCATCGTAGAATGGCATAGTTATATTTATTTGCTATTTGACTAAAATGTTTAGCTGTATTATCTCTAAACATGCCGCTTTTGAGAATTTGGTTTGCAACTAGGTATCAACGCCATCATCCCATTGAAAACATTAGGTCACGTCAGCTAGTTTCCTATCCATGTATTTTATCCATGGTATTATTACAGGTAAACTACGTGAAGCGTTCCTCATTTGACTTCGTAACTCATTTGGAATATTCCTCATTAGCTTTGCAAATTTGAAAAACTCTTTGCAAATCCCTTGAGGGAATTTGCAACGTTCCTATCGGCTGTTGCAATATTCCAATGCAAACAAACTTCATTTTAAATTTTCCTAACTTCCTGGTTTAATTTCCTAACTTCCTGTTATGTTCTGAGCGTTGTTATTGGTCGATTATTTTTGTTAGCCAATTGCAACGGCCCAGAACAGAACAGGAAGTTAATAACTTGTAACAGGAAGTTAAGAACTTCTAACAGGAACTGAGGAAAATTTAATTGGCTTTTAGCAACATTGCAAATTTCCTCAAGGGAATTGCAAGGGAGTTTTTTAAATTGCAAAAGTAATGAGGAAAATTGCAATCAATTTAGAAACTCAAAAGAGGAACGCTTCACGTAGTTTACCTGTAAGCCCATCGCAATTTTACTTTACTCGATTTCTGAGTGAGTTGCGGTTCAAATTCTGATAACTTGCTCATTAGCAAATTGTTTGGTCTTGGTATAAAGCCTTCTGTCGTTAACTGGATTGCGGACTTTTTGAGAGAAAGATTTCAGAGAGTAAAGATTAACCTGGAATGTTACTCTAGCTTCATGTCTGTTCCTGCTGGAATCCCCCAAGGCACAAAAATTGGCCCATGGCTCTTTTTGGCAATGATTAATGACCTCACTATAGGGGAATTACCGGCAGAAATGTGGAAATTTGCAGATGATACCACAGTTTCAGAAGTTGCGAAGAAAGATGGTGCAAGTGAGCTGCAGGGAACAGTACATGAATTATCTGAGTGGACAAATCTTAATAGGTTCCAGTTGAACCCAACTAAATGTAAAGAAATGATAATAAGTTTCAAAAAGCAGCCGTGTGTTTACACTTCATTAAATGTAAACAACCAATCATTCGAAGTCGTGAATGCAGCAAAACTCCTTGGAGTAACTATTACACAAGATCTCAACTATTACACAAGATCTGCGTGGACACGCAGCGTATTTATTTGCTATAAGACAACTCAAACGAGCTGATGTAGATTCCAAATCGTTAATTAGATTTTACTGTTCCTGTATATAAGATCAGTACTCGAGTATGCTTGTCAGGCGTTTCATACTAGTTTACCGCAGTATTTATCAAATGATATAGAGCATATTCAGAAAAGAGCGTACTATTATTTATCAACATTTGAGTTATACAGGAAACTTAAAAAGAGCAGAACTGGAAACCTTGCATGACAGACGGACTATGCTGTGTGATAAGCTGTTTTCAAATGTTATTACGAACCCATGCACAACATAAATTGGCTGAATTGCTACCAACCAAAAATATAAACTCATATGGCCTGAGAAGCAATAGAAAGTTTAACGTTAAGCGGACAAAGACAAATAGATTTAATAATAGTTTTATAATACATCAAGCTGCAAAGTTATAGATTTATTGACTATTGTAAATAAGAATAATAATTTTAATGTAAATAACTACTAATTGAATATTGTAATGTTATACTTTTATCACTGTAATTCAGTCCTCGGACTGCAATGGTTGATTTATATTAAACGATTTTATTATTATTATTAAAACCCGATTTGATTTGGGTTGAATATTCAATCTGTAATTCTGTTATTCTTCTCTAAGACTCCTCTAAGACTATGAAAAAAAGACCTTATTTGCAAGTTTTTGCAATCTGGCTCTCTGAATGCATGCCATATGTTACATATACGGGCCATATGTTACATCGGCATATACGGGATATATGTTACATATACGGGCTGTATATATGTTACATATACGGGCTGTATGTTACATATACGGGCTGTAGGTTACATATACGGTCTGTATGTTACATATACGGGCTGTATGTTACATATATACGGGCTCATGTTACATGCATATACGGGCCATATGTTACATATCAGTACGGGCTGTATGTTACATATATACAGGCTGCATGTTACATATACGGGCCATATGTTACATATACGGGCCATATGTTACATATATGGGCTGTATTTTACATATACGGGCCATATGTTATAGGCTACATTATACGGGCTGTATGTTACATATACGGGCCATATGTTAGGCTACATTAGCCTATACGGGCTGTATCATACCTAATTTTAAGAATTTTGTATCACTGCACATTAATCGAATATTCGGAAAATTTTGGCGACCTCGCCAAAAAAATTTTGGTCAGTGTACCATTTTAAGGGTCAAAAATTTTTTCAGGACATACCAAAAGCCAGATATTAACTAAAAATTGCCTGAATCTCATGATTTTCGTACAAAAAACATATACTATTATTTAATTCGATAATTTGGCGGTCATCATTTCAATTTCAATTAAATCATTCTCTTGTGTTAATTAACAACTTATCAAAGCAAATTTTATCACTGCACATTTTACATTTTATCACTGCACATTTTACTTTTATCACTGCACAAATTGGTTATCACTGCACACTAAAATTAGGTATGGGCTGTATGTTACATATACGGGCTGTATGTTACATATACGGGCTGTATGTTACATATACGGGCTGTATGTATCCTTGGACTTTTATACAATGCCAATATGTAAATATTTATCATTTTTGAGCATCCTTTCTGCATCATGTAGGCTAGCAATCTAGCAGAGCGCAATTACGATTACGTAATGTTATCAGATAGCTCGTATATTGAACATGCCCGTATATGTAACATGCCCGTATATGTAACGTAACGTTACCACCCCTGCTCAACATGCATGCAGCGCGAAGGCGCGACGTTTTCGAGTTTTATTATTTTATGATAAATAAAACTTTCCTATAGTGAGATTTAAAGTGGGTATATATTAAAACTATGCATTCTACGAGCTTTCTTTCAATAAATTGTGGAATAGCAAACGGTAATACTTATCAAAGATCGATCGAGGATCAAACTGAGAGAAAACTAGTCGAGTGTCTGACGAGTGATCTGTCTTATTTAATAAACTGTCTATTTTGTATCCATGTATGCAGCTGCTTGTGTGCGACGTTTTATATATATTTAAACTTTGTTGATTAATAATGATTCATATAAGTAATTTTTACGTATTGACCAAAGAAATATCACTTGGGATTTTATTGTACTTTCATGGAAGGATACATAGTTACATGGAATGGAAACGAAATTCTTCATGTGTAAACATGTAGTTATCAAAGCAGAATATTTTGACAGTGACAGGTTGGTTTCCGTATGCCGTATGTAGTTTAAAATACAGTTGTGAATGAAATTATACACAGTATCTTGAAACCTTTGTGTGTGTGTGAGTTAATTTCATATTTATTTTTTGGGATGTTTATTTCTCATTGTCTGGAAGATGGCGGGTACCAAGCATGAGAAATAATATCCAGTGATCTTGAAATATGAAAAATAATAGAAGGAAGTCCTGAAGGACATGTAGAAAGAAACAAATTTATTAGGAATCTGATATATAAATGTAAACCAGACTTAGGAGTCTAACGGCAAATTTGTTTACATTTGCAGTTACATTGGTTCATGATTTATGAAATTTGATCATTTTAGTCACGGCAACAAGTCACTAATAATTTTAGGATAAATATTTTTCTGAAATACTTAATTTGCCAGTTGTGTCTTATAGTATATAATAAATATCTTGGAAGAAAGGTGTAATTGTACCCTGTCTAATAGCTTTGGTTCAATATACAATTGGCAACATCAGCAACTGGGCTGTCTTAGAATTCATGAAAGACCTTTGCTACAACCCCAATAAAACATACCTTGTATCAGGAGATTAAATTCTCTGCTTCAACCTGATTATAACCACACAAATGTTATTGTTACCATTGTAACTGCTACCCTTTTTACAAATAATACACTGATAGTTGAGCACCGAGATTGACATATCCTACTGTGTTTTCAAATACCTTTGGCTCATAATTTCCATAATGATGGTCAATCTGAATTTTATCAGAAAGTAAATTTCATTTTTTACATCCCGAAACAAAATTATATGTCACTTTCACTTGTCACAGAGTGAACATACCAAATTCAAACAAACATTCACTGGCTGTTTCTAGATGAAATAATCAACAGATTTTTTGTGCAAACAATATAATTCATGAGGGGAAAAAATGAATATTTATATGTGTGCACATACTGTAGTTTCAAGACCAGCTAGTGGGGTTGAAACCAACTTTCCCAGTTATGATTGGAGCTGATGAGAACATAACCTTAGTTTTGAACACAAAATGGCATGGGATTTCATCTAGGTGGGATCATCATGGGATTTCATATATTGGCATTCACCCAGACCATGGCAATATCACACAATATACAAGAATGCACCCATGCAGATTCTGCCTTCTCAACAGCACAATTGATCAAGTCATACACATTCATTACTGCCGATCTCTATATTATTTATGTCTCATTACAATTGGTATGTACAATATATTTTCATTATCAGCAGTATCATTGCAACTTGTGCATCACCCTGCAGTATCATCACAACTTGTATTTCACTAGCATCATCATCATTATTCTCACCATCATCTAATTTTATTTATAGATAGTCAATCACAATGAATCAAAAATTTCCTATCACACCACTCATATTACTTAATTGCCCAAGGTTAAGGCCATTTCACAGCACTCCAGGATCTGAATACCTGCAACCACCTTTTCGATCTTATTCTAAAACAGAAACAAACGACAAATGTCTTACTGGAATATCATTGCCATAAAATGACTGTCATTTGAAACCACATTCTGTTGTATTAGTAACAGCACAACTGCTCAAGGTCGCAACTAAGGTAAATAATAGGGATGTAGTATATTAATACTGATTACTGGTAATTGTCTTTTTACATTTTGCTCACAACCAAAGTGGTGTTGGACAGAGAAAAATAACAAAGTATGCCATATTTGATTATCCCATTGGTGTGCAAGACTCTCCTTTGGATGGGCAAAATACTAAAATTGGGGGCTATGGAGATTTTATGGCAAGAGGTGGGGGAACATTTTCTCCAGTAGAATGTACTGTATGTTGGCCATTGGAATGTTTTAAAATTAAACATCAAAATCATAAACCAGAGTACTGAGCCCTTGAGGCGATAAAGAAAGGAATACCTGACTGTAAAATTGATGTAATCTAATTTTCTTGTCACATACAGAAAGTTAGGTACCATGCAGGTAAGGTTGGCATTTTCACACTTTTCTATTATCATCCTACTATTCTGTTAAGTTTTTATTGGATGAGTCAGAGCACCAATGGTTGGAATGAGGGCAGTTAATTTGTAATTCTTGCATGTATTCATTTATTAACTTTTGACTACTGTAATAGTCAGCCAGTTAAATAAGTATTTTACTGAGGGCACAGCTTGACGATTTTACATGTCAAAGAGAATTCCAGTTATGGAAGACTATTTTATGAGCAAGCTGGAACAGAAGATTTTGATTTTAGTGAAGGATGCAGATAACAAAAAAATATATCAGGCATGAAGGAGGGTTTATATCCAAAAGCGAAAGATGGAGGAATAATTAGACGAAGAAAACTAATTATACAAACAGAGAGCCACGAATCTGCTGGAATTTAGGATATATAAATAAACTGATAAATATATGAGAATATAATTTTTATATAGTATGCATCATAAAGTCGTACCTCGATTCGAATACTACTGCATTCGATCTTTATAGCATTCAAAATCCATGTGGCTTCAAAGTTTATAATTTCAATCAAAATAAAAACAAGCTTAAAATCTGCTGCCTGTTGTTTTATAAATGCATGAGTTAATTCCAGGAGTAACCATCCCCCCCCCGGGAACACACCCGGGCATTTGATTTGATTGGTTATGATAGTGTAAATGCCCGGGTGCCGGGACACAACTTGAAGACTAATGCACGGCTCCTGGGCAAGCTGAGAGTCGAAAATGCCCCACCCGGGGACGATTTTACAGTTGATTTCACGAAACTTTGACCACAAATGTTCCGAACTTCGTTGCGAAGTTCGTAAGTTCGTTGCGAAGTTCGGAAGCTCATATTGGAATTCACAAGCCAATTTGTAAACAAAGTCCCTGATTGGTCCGTGAAGTAAAAGAAGCCAATCAAATGCGTAGTTTACGAACTGGAGTAAAATTTTACAGTTACAACAAAATGGCAATATAAGATACGAGTTGTTTATAATTATACTTATACAACCCTTATAGGTAGTATACGGTATTGAGCTATTTTTAATAAAATGTGTAAGCTAATTTATATTAAAACTATCATGACCACACTCCACAGGCGCTTTTTTATATTCTGTATCACTCTGTTTCTTTGTTAGATAATATAAGCACAAAAACAAGGTTAAAAGTGACTGCATCTTTGACTTTGATAGTAATGATAGACCCGTTCTATACACGACATCGTACATGCGACTCCTCTGACACCGCCATATTGAAATTGGCGCAGTGCAGAGCACGTACGTTGTTTCATTTGATTTTGTTGCACGGAGGGCGAGAAAGTACCTACACATATTAGCCATTCATATCTTAAAATTGATATTTATTTTATGCATGATTGTTTCTCTAAGTGCTAGATAATGTAAATCAGAAAAACATCTGTCGTTGTGAATAAAAATATAAAATCCTATTTGAAAATTTTTTAATATATATGCTGGCCGAACGTTGCAAAGCTACGGAAATAATTTGCAAGCGCTCCCCCCGGATTGAATTGTTTACACTATACATCGATCGATCGATCGATCGATCCATTGTTGAGTCACGTAATGACGTAATGCTTTGCACCCCATCACAATAGTACAAACTTGACTTCGTCAACTTTGCACTAAAAATAGGCTTATCATAATTCATAAACAAATAATTTCGCTATTCAAATAGAGTGACCGCACCGTGCCATCGACAACAGCATCGCTGTCGGACAATTTAATTCCTGATGATTCAAAAATCGAAATGGCACAAGTAAAATATATTTGGGTTTCGGAAGATTTTTCTGACGAAGTTTTAAATGAGTGATGAATGCGACACGCAACTTTCTGTCACTTTACACTTGAACACAATTCATAAAGTGTATCGTAAAGTTTACCAGTGTCATTAGGGACCTTAAGCATGTACGACGGCAACGCGCGGATGACGACAGCCAAAACAAACTTCTTCAAATAAATTATTGCGAAGAAGAGTTGTTGTGTATTCAGATCCACTCAGCATGTGTATATGAATTGAGTTCAGTTCGATGAGACTAAAACAAAGGTTTTATGGTTAAACACGCTTCTGCCAAAAAATTTGTAGTTCACTTGTCGCGTCTTGATATGTTTGCGTTGTACACGAGATGTGAAAATCTCTGGTTTGCCGTTGTAAAAAGCCCTAACACAACGTCTCTAACTCCCGTGGGGCTTTTAATTATTCATTTCTTTTGTACGAGATCAGGAATATCATTGTGTGAATAGCCGTCGTCGTCGCGTTGCCGTCCTGTTTGCTTAAGGTCGCTAATAACGTAATAACAAATACTTTCCTCTCGAACGTTGATGATAAAAATAACCAGTAAGCGATATTTTCCGCAATCAAGGAACGGCCAGAATTCACCCAGTATGAAAAATATATGATACACTCTTGTTTTGATCCTGATCGCCTACATAATTATTTGATTCTTGTATTCATGTTGTAATAAATCTCGTGTATATACATACAGATTGATATAATGTTAAAATTCTTTTTTATTTGTAGTAGTTAGCACAAGGCCTATTGGAAGATCACTTTTTCTGGTTGTTTTTGTAAATAATATATTTTAATATACTGTGAAATAGTAGGCTATTAGTAAAACACGGAGCACGGAGCACACGGAGCACGGAGCACGGAGTACGGAGCACACGGAGCACGGAGCACACGGAGCACGGAGCACACGAACTACGGAGCAGTAGAAAAACGAAAATCCTTTATAATAAAATACACTGTTTACTACAAATTTTTATTACAAATTTTTGTTCTTATTAATAAAGTTTTTTCGCGTTTTACACGTTGAGGAAGTAGAAAAATGGGGCTTTTACTGCACATATGATGCAAAACTGCCAAAAGCCATAGTATTTAAAATAGGATTGTGCCTGTGAAACTCGTCACATATCTATCAAGCTTACGAGTTATGTAGTTATATCAGTATATTCCGATGGCCAACGCATTAAGAAACACTTAGAGAACAGCCGATATATTTCGTTACCCCTGCCAAAAAATAGCCAAGTACTCATCTTTCAATGTAGCGGATCGACTGAACATTATAAAAGCTTGTCATGGAGAGAAGTGAATTTTCGGTTTATCCTTCGTCCCAGTGACCAGTGAGCAGTGTGCTGTACGGCCTACATTTAAACCGTTATACATAATTACTGCTCTCATTCTTTCAATCCGTTTTGAATATTCGGAATCATTCACTATTATATTATAAACTAGTGTATAAGATAGCTGTAGAACTATAAATGCTGTAGAATAAAATAAATAAAGAAAACTACGTTTTATCGCGGTATTTGCCGATAAATCGGTAACCCGCTACAGAAAAACAGAACAAATTACAGTAAATCACAACAAACCGCGGAAGTGGGACAATTTTTGTATTTTTACTGTATAAAGACATATGCAGAATATGTACGAAATCCATACAGAAGTGTGTGTGTATTCTATACTTTTGAAACAACTAAATCAGACTTCGGAAAATTTGACAGTATTAAAGCTACTTTTGAGAATTTAGATTTTAGGTCTTTGTTTTACATGTACCCAGTAAATATTTTTGAGTTTTGAACTTTGATTCTCACAAGCTTACAATTTGTTTACAATTTACTCTGGGCTCTGCCGTGCTGCACAGCAGAGTTGATCGGAATTGTAACAAATACACGTACACTTAAATGGCTTCCTGAATTTAGTCAATCAGATGTGTAAAAATTACTCGTTTCAATTTTATGTTTATGCTCGAAACTGCTCATGTTTACAATAGCAATTCTAACAATCTTGCCCTCCTTTTCGCCTTTGAGGCGTTGGTGTTGATTTATACACAAAATTCAAAACTCTGGTCTGGGTACATGTAAAACGAAGACCTAAAATCTAAATTCCCAAAAGCAGCTTTAATACGGTCAAATTTTCCGAAGTCTGATTTAGTTGTTTCAAAAGTATAGAATACACACACACTTCTGTATGGATTTCGTACATGTTCTACATGTCTTACAGTAAAAATACAAAAATTGTCCCACTTCCGCTGTTTGTTGTGATTTTAATACTGTAATTTGTTCTGTTTTTCTGTAGCGATTACCGATTTATCGGCAAATACCGCGATTTGAAAACTTACTTTTCTTTATTTATTTCATTCTACAGCATTTATAGTTCTACAGCTATCTTATACAGTTCTATAATATTGTGAATGATTCCGAATATTCAAAACGAATTGAAAGAATGAAAGCAGTAATGATGTACTGTTTAACGGTTTAAACTTAGCCGGCCGTACAGCTCACTGCCACCGGTCACTGAGCCGAAGGATAAACCGAAAATTCACTTTTCTCATCACAACATTTAATGTTCAGTCGATCCGCTACATTGAAAGATGAGTATACTTGGCTATTTTTTGGCAGGGGTAACGAAATATATCGGCTGTTCTCTACAGTAAGTGTTTCTTTATGTGTTGCCCATCGGAATATAATATAACTACATAAGCTTGATAAATGTAAGATAACGAGTTTCACAATCCCATTTTAAATACTATGGCTTTTGGCAGCCTGGTTTTGCATCATATGTGTTTTTCAGTAAAAGCCCCATTTTCCTACTTCCCCAACGTGTAATACGCGAAAAAAACTTTGTTAATAATAACAAAAAATTGTAATAGTAACCAGTGTATTTTATTATAAAGGATTTTCGTTTTTCTACTGCTCCGTACTTCGTGTGCTCCGTGCTCCGTGTGCTCCGTACTCCGTGTGCTCCGTGCTCCGTGTGCTCCGTGCTTCGTGCTCCGTGCTCCGTGTTTTACTAATAGCCGAAATAGTACCGTGTTTAAATAAAGTTGAAGTTGAAGTTGAATATATATGTATAAGAACTGGCTAAGAAACTACTAAATATTAGCATATGAATGCTGTTTTTCACGTTTATTAAGGATCTGGTGTGCAGGGCCGGATCGACTGGGGGGAGTCAGGAAGGGGCCCCCAATATTTTGAAAGGGGGCCCCCAAATGCTGGAATTTCCGAACGTGTGAAATTTTCCGGAATTTTGTGAAAACTTGAGGGCAATTTTGGTAAAGGTTAAACTGGCCTGAAAAATGTTTTTAACCCTTTTTCGCGAACAACGGTTCGGAAAAAATTTTGGGGGGACTCCCCCCCCCCAAAAAAAAAAGACACGGCCCTGCTGGTGTGACTTACAGTTGGCACGGCCGTGCTGGTGTGACTGAACAGTTGAATGCTGGCCCAGGTGGCCGTTTCTTGATTGTGACTGAAATATCACTGACTAGTTATTTTTATCATCAACGTTCGAGAGGAAAGAATTTGTTATTCCGACACACTTTATGAATTGTGTTCAAGTGTAAAGTGACAGAAAGTTGCGCGTCGCATTCATTACTCATTTAGAACTTTGTCACAAAAATTTTCCGAAACCTAAATCTATATGTATCATTTCGATTGTCGAATCATATGGAACTAAATTGTCCGACAGCGATGGTGTTGTCGGTGCTGTCGACGTCTACAAGGCGGTTTCGTTTACACTGTGTGACAGAAACGTTAATCAAAAGAAGTCTTATACTCTATATTTTAACACTGTTTAATTAACGAGACGAAAATTTGGGCTGTTTTCCATTACGGCCGCTTTGCCCTCGCGGGCGAAGCGATCTCCTTTGACCATCACTAGTGTTCTTTATAAAACTAAACTGCCTTTTAAAATGGCTTTATCGATAAACATCATAAACTTTGAGTTTGCAATAAAATGATTTCAAATTCTCGCTTGCAAATAACTTTCGCCTTTCTTTTCTATTTAAAAAATTCAATATCATAAAAAGGGAATCGTTGCAATATTAAAGATACACTGAAATTATATGCTGTCTTGTTTAGTTGTTTCATATACGCAAAGGCCGTCGGGTTTTAAAGCCATTATAAAATCAATATTTAAAACAAACTTACCTTCGTTAACGTCGGCTCCCTTCTTTTAGCCGATTCTTTCGCAGTTTCTTTCTGAGAGAGCTTTTGAAATTTACAAAATCTTGCAAAAATGCGAGCAAAAATGAAATATATTTGCAAGAAATTTATCAATCATCAAATCAGGAAATGTTTGCTATTTCGCTGTCGTCATGCAGTCGTTACAATGCAAACTCTAAATTGGACCAATCAGTGTCTGCTATTCATGACAGTCCGCCATATTTTTGAGATCAGTGAGGATGACCACCCACCTCAATATCGTTGGTCACCCACGCCCGCGATAATTGATGAACTTTAGACTTCGCTAATGCTTTCGTTTCCCCGGGTGTAAATAGCCGGGGGGAATTAGTACCCTCGCACGGCGCTTCGCGCCGTCGGCTCGGGGATAACAACATGGCATTAGCATACCGCCGTATGCTAATACCATTAGAGAGTTTACGATTCCACGACGCGGCTAGAGAAAACGCGTTAGAAAGGCTTGGTAACTAACGCGGCCAAAGCGTCTTGTGTAATTCCAACGCGTAGTCCACGATTCTACGACGGAATTTTGTCAATTTCACGTTGTGATCACTACGCTGTGAATTTTAAGTGAGCATCGAATACTTTTACATTGAAAACCTGAATTAAAGTTTTGAACTTTTTATTTTTGACGAAATAGTACCATTTCCAGGGCATTTTTTAACTATATAAGTCAAAGTCCCTTTTCTCCCCCCCCCCCAGTCAAAGTCCCTTTTCTCTAAAATATAAGCACAACATGGAATTTAGAAGGGAGGTTTGATATTCTAGTAACTGAAATTTGCTTTGTGAATCTTATGTCCTGTCTTTTATCTTTAATGCTAAACATTGTGTTGTAAATACCTTATTAGATTTTACACATTTTCCAGTGGATGGCATATCCCAGACCCTATAGATTTGAGTTGTTGGAAGGGTCGGCTAAACACGTTAGTGACCGCAGGGGGCAACGGGCCCCCAACCCAGTTTTTATAAGGGGGGGGGGGAATAATTTTGGCCCCCATAAAAAAACCCAATTGATTTCGAAACTAGAAGTATTTGAAATCGTATATATATATAATCAAATACATGTAATTGATATTTTGATAACAACATTTCTCGTGATAATTCGTCCTGACTCGCGGATAGCATAGACTCACAAATCATAATGAACGAATTAATGAAAGGGCCTAACAAAAGAGGTAGAGAAGACTTTGAAAATGCCATTTCCGACAATTTAGAGACGCAAACTAAAATTTTTCCGCTGTTCCAACCATGGTGGCGCTTCGTGGGAGTTGGGCCCTCTGAGTTTATCAAGCTGGCTCCTTGAGTGACGGCCAAGTTGTGGTATAGACTACATAAACATACTATGCAAGTATTTAACAGAAGGTTCAGTCTGTCTACAGCATAATGTAATGTTGTATATCCAAAAATCTGTTTCAGAAAATGCAGGGAATTGCAGCCATAGGGGTAGAAAAATACAAATATTTTCTGGGTGAGAATACCCCCAGACCCCACCCCCCTCCCTACTTTAAATGCGATATCACACCAAACTTTTTGTTACCAACAAACCATCTATCATTTCTCTACGCTCGGTATAGTATGGTCCCTTTTTGTAGATGGCCCCCCACTGACGAATTCTTAAAAAATGCCCTGTACATTTCCTGTGGTGTTCGGACAAAAATTACAACGATTTTGAAAAACCTATAACTTTCCCAGCAAAATAAACGTTTTACACTAGCGCGTTGTGTTTCGTAACGTAGGGAACAGAATAAGATGACGCGGCTTGGGCCGCGCCGGTTACCAAGCCTTTCTAACGCGTCTTCTCTCGCCGCGTCCGTGAATCGTAAACTCTCTAATGTCATGGCGCGGACATCATGATATTTCAAATCCCACAGGTACAGCATAGGTGCCTCAGTGACGTGCCTACACTGACAATTAGACAGATTTAGATCGAGGACGCGGACCGTCAAAGACGACGTGAAAATGACGTGTTGTGCCCATGTATGGATTGGATATGCCACGCCATTGTGACGCCATTTTCACGTCGTCTTTGACGTCCGCGTCCTCGATCTAAATCTGTCTAATATTTTAGCTTAGCTAGATTCCTGTCAATTGCATTTTTAGCATATACTGTATGCACAAACAGACCATGCTCAATGGAAATTTTTTTAATGTCAACCTGGGGAAAAACACTAAGATGTCGACCTGCAGTTTTAGTTTCCTTCTTCGAATAATATGCGGACATTTTATGATATTTAATTCAATGCGAATGCGAACAGAATTTGTCCACGCAGCAATAATTTGCTTTTGGTCAGCTTTATAGGTAGCAATTAGCGTATATTCACTGATCCAACTAATCAGATTTTAGAGTTTAACGACAACAAATTTGCGTAACTGAATATAAGCCCTTTCCGTCCTTACATGCAGGTCAACTAATGCAAATACACCCTTTCGATAATTACGTCACAACTACACCGTTTTCAACTTAGGACCACCTTAAATGGAAAGGATTTCAAGTTTTTTTTCTCATGGGCTATGCACAGAGAAGCAGAACATCCTTCTTCAACACATGCATGAAAAAGAATTCTTTATTTTGACCAATAAATGTGGAAATAAGCTTTAACACGAAAACGAGGCTCCAGGTCTCGTTTTCGTGTTGATGCATATTTCCATATTTATTGATCAAAATCCAAATTTTTTTTCGCGTATGTGTTGAAGAAGGATGTTCTGCTTCTCCGCAGATGCTTACATGATGTTTCTAGTGAGGGAAAAGTGAGCGCGCAAGGAGTGATGGGAATCGCTAAATAAAGGAAGCCTCAAGGAAGTCTCTGCTAGTTAATGCAATCAATATGGTGTCGTATATAATCGTTTGGAGTTCGGTTCGATCAACCATCGTGGGTGTTAAAACATGTTTTCCACTTTCCTTTTCAGGCGTACTTGAGTCTCCTGGAATGAATCCAATATCAATATCTTCTTCTGTCCATTTGCACCGAAAAATATTGAGAAATTGCAAATGAATATAAATGATAAGAGCTATCTATTAAATTATAAATATCCTCTAAATTGCAACATTTCTTTATAAAAATGACTCTACTGAACTTCGACACTCAGATTATGAAGATTTATTTCAATTTCTTCCACATTTCCGTCGATTTCAAGTTTAAAAAAGGTCAAACAACTAGTTTGGTTAAAAAACCATACTCGTTGATTATCTGGCAGAACCTTCCCGTCTTCATTTCAATCTTCCCATCACACCGTGCGCGCTCACTTTTATTCAGGAAACTTCATGTAAGCTATTTGTAAATACTTAAGGAGGCTCTGCGGAGGAGAGAGCTGCTTCTCTGAAAAAAACTTGAAATCGTCGGCCCTAAGTTGAAAACAGTGTAGTTGTGACGTAATTATCGAAAGGGTGTATTGACTCGCTCACTAGGTAATTGGGATAATAATGAGACTATAATCATTATGTACTGACGAAATATTAGCTTGTACTGTAGACAATGCAGTGTTGTGTACACTGTGTTCCGTGCAACTGATTTATACTACGATATACTACACAGTGAGTCACAGTTTATTGTGTTTATTTATATTCCGATCACTCTTCATGCGGTACATTCAGGTCACTCTTCATGCAGTACAGCATTATTGACAATACTATTTACAGCATGTATAGCAGTACATCTCTACAGTATTCCTGCTGTTACACTTTCAGTAATTATTTCTTTATTTCACAACAAAATTTAAAAATAAGACTATACACATACAGTATATACCAATAATACCATGAAGCAGATATCCTCAAGACAAGTCATCATCATCAAACAGGTCACCAAATGCTGTTGGAAGAAAAAACTACTGTAAGTACACTTTACCAAGCGTTGTACCAAGTGTGCTCTATAATTGACAAAATATCATTAATGACAAATAAAAGCTCACCATTAAAGAAATCTCCATGAACTGCTCTTTCACTTGCTGCCAATTCAACCATCATATTTGATGAACAAGCCTTTAAAACAAATAATTAAATTAATAATTGCTGTATAAATAATACTGTATAAATAGTACTGTTACAGTACAAACTTTAGATAGAACATGTTTTTAACGCTATCCTAGCCTGATAACAGACCTATGTTTCAACGCCGATACTATACATGAAAGAAAAGTGTTGCATATGATTTGATATGTGAATATTTAATGATATTTGAGATAACAAAGAAGGGGGGAGAAATTGGGGAAATGGGACGGTCTTAATGGATTGTCTACCATGCATAGTATCCCAGTGTTAAATATTATTTGCTTTATGGCCATTGCTGCTATTAAAGATGCAGTACAATTTCTTCACACATGTCAGCTTTGTTTACATTTTTGTATCCAAAAGAAGTAAATGACATAACAATAGCATATATTTCCCTGCTTCTACTGCAATAAAATAAATTATCAAGGTGATCAGGTTGGATAATTACTGTAAACACTGGTCCAGCAAATCATATAGTCTATAAGGACATACACTGTAAGACAGTATTCTGACATAAGACAGTATTCTGACATAAGACAGTATTCTGACATAAGGCAGACCTGACAGGAAAATTTCAGAATTGCATGTGTGCCCAAATACTTTTAAAATTTAATGACTTTATATATAGTAAATAATCAATATATACACAAAGAATATATAACATGTTATTGGCATGATACTCCTTTTAAATGGGATACCAACAGATATGACATGGGCAGTCACAGTGGTGTAGTGGAGGGGGGCTCAAGGGGGCTTGTTAAAATTTCATGTCGACTTGGGGGGGGGGGGGGCTCAGCCCCCCCATAATTTTTGCATGTTGCATAATCGTAAACGAGAATGTTCTTTAGAATTGCATCTACAAAATTTGGTACAGAAACCTTGAATTACATACCCTTTTGAGACGCTCTGAATATTTTATATTATTTAATAATTTACTACTATGGCAATTGCCTTTTAACAAGCATAATTTTGAATGTTTGTCCCACAATTATTACAAACAACCCCAACAAAATTTAGAATTTCCAAAATATCATATTGTAAACACCCCCGCCAGTTCAGGATACTTTTGGAGAACAGGGACGTGATCTACCCGGGTTGTGTGTGTGTGTGGGGGGGGGGGGAAGGGTGTGATACCCCAGTCTCTATCTCATCAAGTCATCGGGTGTACCCATACAATTTAGTCGGGCACATTTTAAAAATATTTGAGTGTCTCAGATTGAAAAATAATAGTGGTAGGCGGTGATTTTACAAATTACGGTAAATTATTTCGAAGGTTAGTGAAAAATGCTCCACTCACCAACAATTTTGGGAAAAGAAATATTAATTTGCAACTGATCAAATGTTTGTCCATCAGGAACAACTTCGGAAACGCCCTTTTGGTTGGGCAAAACAAGCTCCCCCCAGCCGTAATACCGAAGTTTCGCCCCTGTTGGAGAGCCCCCCTTGTTAACATTCCAGGACTACACCACTGGGCAGTCACCAGCTGGTTTACCAATTAATGTAATTACATAATCATGCTATGAGGGATCAGCATGCTTTTCGCTATCTGTGAGTAAGACCAACAAGAGTGGCATACAAGACTAATACTTGGAAATTTTTCTTAGAACATCACCCTGTAGGCCTGCATCTCTTTTTTGCTATATTTTTATGTCTGCTGTTTTAAGATATTAAGAATGCACATGACCTTTTAGGCAAATTAGGACATTGTCATTGGGACTTAGGGCCTGTTCACATGAGCCTGGTTGGCCAATATGACTGTTTTTATCCCAGATCTATTAATAAATATTACATTTTATTTCTACTTTGTAATGGTGCTGTTCAATACTAGCTGTTAATTAATATACATAAAAACACGTCCATCCTGGTCAGGTGGGATAAAAGCCTTGATATGGAAAATTTTATCCCTCGATCAGGTTGAAAGCAGCAATAACCGCTAGCACTATCGTGCAATGGCATCCAATTATAAGTTAACAACCAACCAACCAACCAAAACAAGGGTGGATTTTCATTTATTTAAAAGGAGGGGTAGAAAAATTTCTGGTGGGGTGCAAGCAGTACCACTCAGTGAGCTTCGGAAAGGGTTAGGCATTTGGGTTAAAGCCTTATACACAAAATAGGAGGGGTGAAGCGAAATTTTGGTGGGGTAGAACACTTTATTAGAGGGGTTAGAGAGATTCTAGGGGGGGGGTAACCCCCCCCCCCCCCCCCAGTAAATCTGCCCATGAATCAAAACACACATGATAACTTTTAAATTGAACTAATCAGAGAACTTTTTGCGTAATCATCCAATCAGGAGAAGATCAAGTCAGAATCTGAACCTAGTTTACACTGGCACAGTGTAATCAATCAATTGCCGCTTTCAAGCAGAGGTTTATTTTCACTTCACTATTTCTAACATTACAATGAAAATAAACCTCTGGAACCAGGTATGAAAGGTCCATTGATCATCAATTTCAAAATGTCAATTGATTAATTTTAATATCAATTGATATCGATTGACATCAATTTCATGATTTAATTCTGTAGGTATGCGGTGTTCAAATAGTACCACACCTCATCCATGTCCATTAAACCAGCATCAACTCCTTCAGGAAACATCTCATCTTGAACAGGAACTCCTGTGGGTTTCATTTTTCACTGAATTATATTATTTGAAATACACAAACAACTTCTACCTGTAAAATAATTAAGATTTATTACACTACTTATCATCCCCGAGAATCACCGAGGACATTTCACGACGAATCCCGAAATCTCCTATTAACACAGACGAGGTTGCAGCAACGAAATTGGCTCTTGTAGTTGTATGTGCAGATTTTTTCTCTATAAGATATAAAAATACATGTTATATATCTTATATGTTATAGAGCAATTATTATTTCATTAACGGAGACTTGAAATACTTGTGTTCATCTGATATTTTGTTGTAAAATTGACAGTTTGAAGAGCTACTTTTGAACGATGACTTTTTATCAGTTGAAATGATTTTACGAAGACTCTTTTCCATCATTTACTTTATTCACTGATTGGCTTCGTATTTTGTCCAACCTAGACCTCTGAGGAACGAAACAGCATGTGTTTATAGATATATTTAATATAAAGAGAAATGACTGTGTATAACATATATATATTCAACCGTGAAGGTACTTGTCTGTATTATTATGAATGGAATAGAAGGACTGACTGTAATATGCCAAAATATGAGGTAAATATGCTATAAAACCTATATATGAACGTGGTTTAGTGTGAGCAATGCCAGCCCCTATTTCCCTACCTGTCCAATTGCATCTAACCATGTCCATATTCATTAAATTCATGTTTTTATCTATTAAAACCCAACCAGCCCGCCTTGAAAACTTCATGTGTTCCAAGATTAGAAATATTCATGTTGCCAGGCCTAGAAAATATATTTCTCTTCCTGGCAAAGACAAATACAAAACCTGCATATATAGATTCCAGAGAACATTTGGTGCCGCACATTCTGATAAACCTCACTCTCGGCGCAAGACAATCTCGACTTGCAAAACGCTTTTGTAAACAATAAGTAAATTATATGGCATTCCAGTATATAAGATGATAACTAAAGAATTCCCTGTAAAATGTAAGAAAATTTCCTGGCAGCGGTGCTACTAGCATTGCCGGACATTTTCCAGTTGTGCATGTTGCCAGGATTTAATTAATGAAAATTCTGCAAAGTTCGACTCCGCACGTACCTATAGGTGGGTAAACATTGTTTTCTGATTTTGTGGCTGAAATGTGCATGTGTTTGCCTGCCAATATATGCATACATGTACATATGCTTTTTTGATTGTTTTAGAATGCTTGAGTTGTGCTTTTATGTCTCAAGACTATACAAAATTACATACTGGCAAGCACATTTACATAAAATTTGTAAATAAACTTTACCCATCTATTATATACCCACCCAAAACATCAATTTGATGTTTTGCATATGTGTGGCTACATGAACATGGATGTGGCCCCTAACTCAATGCAATCAATGTTATGATTGGAATATTAGATTACTGTGATGTGTGCAAATGAGGCCTTACTTATTATTTTGTTAAAACATCAAATTTAGGTGAGCATAGAGAATGGTATGATCTACCATCAGGGTGCATCCTGTGTAAGGTGTATGCCGAACATGCACCAAAGGGTGCACTTGTGCCCACTGCACCCATGGTTATGATGGTTCCAACATCCCTGATCACTTTGTTATGCCAACTGAAGTGATGTCCTAGCTCATGCTGGAGATTCTGTGATTGTTCATCAAAAGGTGAAAGCAATAGTACACGGTATTTTATCATTTAACACTTGACTCATTCCTTTTAGGAATTCAAATTGCTACATGGCATGCTGTTTTCTATCAAGTCATTTGTTACTAGATTGTCTCCAATTGATGGGTATGATGAATCAATTATGTTAATATTATTTATATGGGTTATCTCCTCTGTACCGTACTTGCCTGGTTTATTGACATCTGTAAATTTATATACAGTATTATACAACATACCATGAATAAGTTTATGACTGACAAGAATATGACTTGCAAACAAACCCTGTGCAGTATGACTGACATATGTTTATTAATAATTATTTTCTTAATTGTCAAACTGAAAGTTGTATTCAGGGGACTGGGTTTGAGATCTTACAATAAATTTCTATCCTTGCCAGAGTATTTTTAACAACAAGGTTTTCGACTGTAGATGTGTACCCCTCTTGTATAATACCCCCAGTACAATAAGCCCCTGAATGAGGCATAATTACATGCAGTTTATTACACTAGTACGTCAGCAGATTTTAAAGGAGTTTGTTTCATCAGTTTCATAAAATTTACATTGTAAATGTGAATTAGTGAAAATAATTTTGATGATTGATTGGAATTTGCTTTTTCTTTTTATTTTTATTTAGGAAGAATTCATTTATAAGTTATCGTACAAATAAATACAAGTTACATTTTTATGAAACACCAACTGGTCTGAAGTTTGTTATGAATACAGATCTTGCAGTTGAAAATATTCAAGACACGCTTCATGATATTTACAACAAGGTGGTCTTATTTTTACATAAAACTGGTGTTTTGTGCCAATTGGAAAACTAATGCGACTAGTGTACAATACAATTAATAGACGAACATTTTTCCTGTAATTTCACAACTTTGGTTTTATACATATCATGACTAAGTTGTAGTACCATTGTAATGGATGAGTTCAACAAGGTTTCATGTTTGAAGTTTTCAATTGAAATTTCATGTCACATATCACTTCAGGTTCCCACACCACCATTTCATTGCTCTGAATTTACAGTATATCCTTTTTTAGCACCTCTCCCCCAAGCTGTTGATATGGTTTGCTTGAGACCTCGTCAGACCATACTGCAATAGCAGAGAAATACAGCACAGTAAATTAAGTAATCAGAGAAGAAAGTCGAAACTAACAATATTTTCCTTTACGTGCAATTGAACTTTTACCAAACATAATGGAGAAAATATACTGTAATGTAATATTTTTAATATGTTAATTTATTTTTTTGTTTAATTGTGTTATTTAGATATATGTGGAATACATTGTGAAGAATCCTCTATGCAAGCTAAACGAACCAATTCAGAGTTCACTGTTTAGAACTAAATTAGATGAACATGTAAAGTCTTTGCCATTTTACTAAATCTCTCCTCAGATGCAATAATTTGAACTGAATGCCACATGTGCATGAATGATGCGAATGTATCTGTATCATGATTTTACAAGGGACATGTGATATATTTTAGGCTAATTTTTGCTACAGGGAAAGAAAGCATATTTGGTAATTGGTCTCATGTGTATATAACTGTAAATGCAGGCCATCAAGGGTAAAAGCTATATCTGGTAAAATACGGCATTACAAGCCATAAAATTTTGAGTAATGTCACAGCTGATCCCAAATGAACATACATGTAAGCTTATAGTTTCCTAACAGTATTTTCAGACATTTCCAACAATGTTGCATTTAACAATGTAGGTGATGATGTTAGGCCAAGATGTTGGACTGGTTTAAATGGACTTTTGTGTCTGCAGGAAAATACCATCACCATTGTCATTACCGATACAGATCAAATACTTTCATGTGGACAGTTTTTCTTGTGTTTACTGCACTAAGACGGGTGGGTGGTCCATCTCTAGTTTCCATGTGTCGTAATTAAATATTGGCCGTATCCGGGGGCAGCCAACATACTATACTATTTGTTATTGTCCTATTGGCGGACAGCTACTTTGATTGACAGATAGATTGGCGCAATATTAATATTGGCAACGCCTATAAAACGCCTATTCTTAATTACTCGCTATTTTTACCTCGCATTGTGATTGGCTTTCGCTTAAAATAAACAACTGTGGGCGTAATACAAAATAGTGTAGTATGTTGACGGGCCGTATTTCTAGCCACTCCGTATAAGCTCTGCCCCCAAATACGGCCAAAGCCCGCTGGCTAAATTAAATCCGGTTATTCACTTACTCTACAATATTGTATAATTCTATAGAGGGGTCTCTTCACGAAATCACGAAGATCATTTTTAGATTTCACGAGTCACGAAAAACAAAATTTCATTTTCACGATTTTTAGAAACACAGAAGCGTATAAACAAAGTCTGAAACTATTTAACGATTTTCTAGACAGCAGAAATCGATGTTAACACAAACACATTTTACTGACTTTAACATTAGAGGTTTTAAAGGACTATCAACCATTGCAAGGCATTACGAAACATTACGAGCGTCTTACGATGGTTCACGAAGTCTACGAAGAGGTACGAAGGTACACGAGAACGACGTTTACGATGAAACGAAGAAACCTAAAGAAAGACAACCGCGGGAATCATTTTTTTAACGTTAATATTAAATTTGGGTCGAGTTTTAAACGTAAACATTCACAATTTAGGGTAAAATATTGGAAAATTCAAGACCCTAGCTAGCCCTTTTAGCTCTTCACGATTCACGGCACGCATATTAATCACGATTCACGGAATGTTATTTCTTCGAATCACGAAGCACGAATAATTGCCAATCACGGGTCACGAAAATACCCTTGCCCCCTCTCTACACTATATTTAATTAATAAAAATTATGAAAACTAAATAATTAAATAAACTTCTATCCAGTTTTTGGAGTGCAGTATCTTAACTTAAGCAACAGTTTTTTGGAGTGCAGCATCCAACATATGACATACATGCAGTATAAATATACTCCAAAAAGAATTATTTTGTGAGCGCAAGACTGATATGAGTTGTTGAAAACAAACCGAAAAATTACACAATGATGATAATGTAAAAATGCATTAAGACTAGTGTTGAAGTGTACAACATTGTATTTGGTCTCAAAAAAGACAAAATAGAGAAACATTAATAGTTAGTAAAAAACTGAGAAGTAATAAAAACAGAAGCAACTGTGCATTTTAGCACGACGCAATTTATGACGAATAGCCTGTTGGATCCCCCCTTCCCCGTCACATTGATTCTGCCCCTGGAAAAGGTAGCCTCAACCATTGGCGCTGAAATGCAGAAAATGGCATTCCTGGGTCCCGAAATTTTCAAAATTTCGTTACCCAACCAAAACATGAGATTACATGATTGTACAAAATCAATCTGCACTGATTTTGTGGCGCAGTAGGAATTAAATATTCACGCCTTGGTCGTGTAGTTTCTGCGATTTTTCCTGCACGACTTCACCTTACGCGCTTTTGTCAAATGTGTAATGGTCACTAGTCTGACGATGGAATATTTTTATGATCAGGTTTATTCGTGAATAAACACTGAGTAAAGTTTTACATACGACACTTTATATACGACACTTTATATACGACACTTGATTCCGTTTCAGGTTCAAATCCGGTAAGCATGATATTAGTCTAGTGTCTAGACCCCGGAATACAGTTTAGAAACAGATCATTTTTTATTTTGTTTCTATTACAGATTTAACTCAAACAGATCATTTTGTATGAGTTGTGTCCCTAACTAATAAACTAATGTTAGTTTGAAACGGCTACTAACGATAGGTACTGCAATAGAAATTCGATACTAGATAATACGCTATCAGCCCTTGGGTACAGAACGTGAGTAATCATGAACAAAAGCGATTAGATCTGAGAGAAAGAACACTCAATCTGAACTCAACTAGTAGAAAAGAAAATCGAAGAAAATCTTATTTGGAATTGAATTTGGCTTAAATCAACGAAAAGAAGTAGAGAGGAAACCAAAGTAAGATAGATTATGACTTATTTTCTGGTTGAACTTGATTATTTGTACTGAAGTATTGAACAGATGCTAGTGTCACGATATATTCGTTACATATTAATTTCATAGCTAAATTTAGGCTTATACTTAGTATAGTTTAATTTATTTGTTTCTATTTAGTTCGAAC
Organism: Paramuricea clavata; assembly: GCA_902702795.2. NCBI lineage: Eukaryota > Metazoa > Cnidaria > Anthozoa > Malacalcyonacea > Plexauridae > Paramuricea > Paramuricea clavata. The sequence goes on along the minus strand of CACRXK020002453.1, from coordinate 10,951 downwards.
TCGCACGATCGATGAACTATTGTAACCGTACAATCTCGAATTAAAGTCTATAGTGTATAGTCTTGTCTATTGTCTTCAAATCAGCGAAGTTCGAAACTCCTCAACCTCACGCAACCTGAAATAAAAGCCATCAACCCCCTGTAGGCCCAAACAAATCACAAAATCTAAAATCAAGCCTACAACTAAGGCATAACTCGTAAGATAGTTTGGGATGATAACATAATATAAACCAAGTCATGCATGTACTTATTAGGGAGCTTGAGCATGTAGGACGGCAATACGACGACGACGGCCAAAACAAATTCCTTCAAATAAATGATAGTAAAGAAAACTTGTCGTATATTATAATTCGTATGAATTTAATGCAGTATAAGAAGCCGAAAACATTGGCTTTATTTAATACAGTATAAGAAGCTGAAAACATTGGCTTTATAAAAGACGTGAAAATCTGTGATTTGCCGTTATAAACAGAGCGTAGGCGACCACGTCTGAAACTCCCCTGGGACTTTAATTATTTCTTTCTTTTCATTGACTCATGATCATTGTATTGGTTGCCGTCGTCCTCGTGTTGCCGTCCTACAGGCTTAAGCTCCCTATTATAAGAGGGGGGGGTGAATAGGTTTTCGGATCGTCGGATTCCGCCGACAAAAATTGTTCGGGTTTTGGATCTGGCGAATATTTTACGCCGTTCTTATTAATACAGCGGATTGCGGATGTATCTAAGATTTTGGCTCAGATTGTGGATTTTGCTTGCAAGTTAGTTCGGATCCTGGATTGTGACTTCATAGTAGAGCTTTTAGCGGTACCTGGACATTTTGCCGAAAGACACTTTGCCGAAAGACTGACTTCGCCGAAAGACATTTTGCCGAACGGACATTTTGCCGACGGGCATTTCGTCGAACGGACATTTTGACGAGCGGACTTGTCGCCGAAAAGACATTTTGCCGAACGGACAATTTGCCGAAAATAGAGATGTTATATAATCATATGTTATATCGTCAAAATATTAAGCACCCAATATTAAGAGAAGATGTCCAACGAAGAGGGGTTTTGTATGAGGAGAGACTGGACCTTTTACTAAATTATAACGCCGAAGGACAACCTCCACAGCAACAAAAACAGAGCTCCACTAACAGCCATTGTTCCCATTCGAACCTCATAAACATACCATTGCTGGCTCCAGCAACCATTTACAGTCCTACAAATTCTGATACCACAAAACCCGATTTAAATGTCCGCTTATTAAGGAATATTGCACACCTTACCGAGGTCAAGGAATTGGTCAATCTTCACAAAATTGATATTTTTACAATTTCCGAAACATGGCTTAACTCCACAGTGACTAATAGTGAAATTGCCATTGAAGACTATAAAATATATAGACTTGACCGGTTACATAAAAGAGGGGGAGGCGTATGCGCCTATATTAAGAAAAATCTTAAAGCATCTGTCCTGAAGGAACTATCGCAAATATCAGAATCAAGCTTTCATCAACTTTGGATAAATATCCAAAGTAAAAAGAATAGATCCATTATTATTTGCGTAACATATCGACCACCAGACTGTGCTCTAAACTGTTTTGATGACCATTTTAAGCCGAATTATATCCAAGTCTTAACTACCCGTATGAATCAACCGATTTTCGTACTTGGAGATTTAAACTGCAACGTGCTCCATGATGGACCGGACAGAAAAGCAATCGTAGAAGTCTCCACAGAGCGAAACCTCCAACAAATCATTAAAAAACCGACAAGAATTACTGATACAACACAATCACTTATCGATGTAATTCTCGTTTCGAACACAGCGTCTGTAGGCGAAAGTGGTGTGTTAAATTCTGCAATTTGCAACCACCTTCGATCCAGTAGATATGTCATACTTAAAGTGAAAGCTCCAAAGATACCACCAAATTATATTACAGCAAGAAGCTACAAGTATTACGACCCCTTACACTTTTCCTCCAACCTCGCGGTTAAATCAGATGATCTTTTGTCAATTTTCTCAGACACAGACGTTAACACACAATTGGAAACGTTCAAAAATACTCTTCATTCAACTCTTGATGTACATGCACCAGTAAAAATATTCAAAGTTTGAAATCGATCAAACCCATTTATCTCACGTGAAATAAAAGAACATATGAAATCTAGAGATAAACTTCACCGCTGATTCCTGCAAACACAAGATAAAAAAGATTGGGAAGCCTATAAAGAATCTCGAAATAACGTAAAGGACAAGCAACTATCTTTCTGATGAAGTTGCAGCACATAAAAACAACTCAGGCTCTCTCTGGAAGATAGCTAATAATATTATCCCATCAAAAGAAAAAGAGAACCAAGTATATATTAAAGATCTTAAGATACTTGTAGAAGAGTTTAATCAGTACTTTACATCCGTGGGGAGAAATACTGCTGTAATGGCACAAATCTTGCCAAAGAAAATAACATCATATACTCTCAAATCCGCTCTTAAATTCAGTAACTTATCCATTAGAACAACAGTTCAGGCTAGCCTGCGTGGCAGGCTCAAGGAATAAAGAGAGCCTGCAACAATCTCAAGGAAATTTGGTATTTCGGGGCCGTGAGCGGACTCAAAAATCCTATTGGTTGAAATCATAATGTATGCCAAAATCAGTACGCATCAATCATTGTGGCGCGGCTATCAGTAAAACACGGAGCACACGGAGTACGGAGCACATGCACGGAGCACGGAGCACACGGAGCACGGAGCACACGAAGTACGGAGCAGTAGAAAAACGAAAATCCTTTATAATAAAATATACTGTTTACTATTACAAATTTTTGTTCTTATTAATTTAATAAAGTTTTTTCGCGTTTTACACGTTGGGGAAGTAGAAAAATGGGGCTTTTACTGCACATATGATGCAAAACTGCCAAAAGCCATAGTATTTAAAATAGGATTGTGCCTGTGAAACTCGTTATCTTACATATATCAAGCTTATGTAGTTATATTATATTCCGATGGCCAACGCATAAAGAAACACTTAGAGAACAGCTGATATACTTCGAATTTCGTTACCCCTGCCAAAAAATAGCCAAGTACTCATCTTTCAATGTAGCGGATCGACTGAACATTAAAGCTTGTCATGGAGAGAAGTGAATTTTCGGTTTATCCTTCGGCTAAGTGACCAGTTGTGGAAGCCGGTGCTGTACGGCCTACGTTTAAACCGTTATATACAGTACATCATTACTGCTTTCATTCTTTCAATCCGTTTTGAATATTCGGAATCATTCACAATATTATAAAACTGTACGATAGCTGAGAACTATAAATGCTGTAGAATAAAATAAATAAAGAAGGAAAGTTTTATGGCGGTATTTGCCGATAAATCGGTAATCGCTACAGAAAAACAGAACAAATTACAGTAAATCACAACCGTACCCTGGTACCAGAGAATAATAAAAATAAACCTCTGGAACCAGGGTAAACAAACCGCGGAAGTGGGACAATTTTTGTAACGTAGAACATGTACGAAATCCATACAGAAGTGTGTGTGTATTCTATACTTTTGAAACAACCAAATCAGACTTCGGAAAATTTGACAGTATTAAAGCTGCTTTTGAGAATTTAGATTTTAGGTCTTCGTTTTACTTGTACCCAGTAAATATTTTTGAGTTTTGAATTTTGATTCTCACAAGCTTACAATTTGTTTACAATTTACTCTGCCTCTGGCTCTGCCGTGCTGCACGGCAGAGTTGATCGGAATTGTAACAAATACGCGTACACTTACACCCGTTTTCAAAATTACGCGACCAAGGACGAAAATGCTAGAGTTGACATGTCAGTTTTATGTCATTCGGTCACGAAGTTTAAATTTGAGTTTTGCGGTTCCTTGTCGATGTATATGCTTTGTATGCTTTATATAAACAGGCTTACAATAACTTTCAAGATATTTTAGTGAGAATTATTGCAAAATTTAATTAAGCACAACAAAATCATAACATCACCGTTATAGTCTAGCGCGCGTGTTTTATACTGACAGCTAAATTCCAGGATAAATTGTTATTTTTCAAACTTTAAAAGTTATTCACGGCACATATTTCTGTTGTGATATGGTTTGTATTGTGCTTTAGTTTGTATATCTAAGTTATCTAACTCATTTTTGTTCAGTTTTGGTATTAAATACGGTTTAAAATGTCTTTTGACAGTTTGTTTACGTTTGCTATTTTTAGCGGTTTTTGTGACATAAAACTGACATTCGAAGTAAGAGTATTTTTCAGGTAGGTCGCGTAATTTTGTAAACGGGTGTAAGTGGCTTCCTGAATTTAGTCAATCATGCAGATGCGTTATTACTCGTTTCAATTTCATGTTTATGCTCCAAACCGCTCATGTTTACAATAGCAATTCTAACAATCTTGCCCTCCTTTTCGCCTTTGAGGCGTTGGTGTTGATTCATACACAAAATTCAAAACTCAAAAATATTTACTGGTCTGGGTAAATGTAAAACGAAGACCTATAAATCTAAATTCTCAAAAGCGGGAAACGACAAAACGCGGACCCCAGGTCCATGGACTACCTTCGTGGACCTGGTCCGTGGACTACCTTCGTGGACCACTCTCGTGGACCACTCTCGTGGACCACTCTCGTGGACCACTCTCGTGGACCACTCTCGTGGACCACTCTCATGGACCACTTGCGAGACACCAGATTTTTGGGGTTTGAATTCTTGACTGCAGTGCATGCAAAAATGTGCTCGAGTCGAGTTCAGTCATTATTATCATTGTGGAAACTTTACACAAAATGTGAAGTTCTAAATCCATTCACTACATGACCGTTCTAAAATATAAGTGTGCAATTACGACTTTAATGCAAAGTTTCCGAATATATGCCCTTAAAATTGGTAGTTTTTTCTCGATCGCTACAGGAAATGCAAGAAAAGCAGTAATCGAGCTTCAAAAATTAATATTTTTGGGAGAGGACCTTCAGGCATTGAAAGGTCATTGCAACTTACGACTTCTACAGTTCAAGTGATTTTTTAACAGTAAAATTCGAATAATTCAGTAAAATCCTTTGACCGCCACCCTCCCCCCCTCCCCCCCTCCCCTCCAGATTCTCCACAGTATTCCTATATTTTTTAATGGAACCCTGACTACATTTTTTCAGCATTTTTACAGACTTAGTATTCACTGTTCATCAACAAAAACTGAATTGATTGTGAGATAAATAATGGAAATGAATAATGAAATAGTTCCCGCCAATCTCGGCTCCCTAAACTCGGAATAATAGTGCTTGGTCTATTGTTCGGTAGGCGAAATTTCGCAAGTGGTCCACGAGAGTGGTCCACGGGAGTGGTCCACGGGAGTGGTCCACGAGTGTAGTCCATGGACCAGGTCCACGAAGGTAGTCCATGGACCTGGGGTCCGCGTTTTGTCGTTTCCCCTCAAAAGCAGCTTTAATACGGTCAAATTTTCTGAAGTCTGATTTAGTTGTTTCAAAAGTATAGAATACACACACACTTCTGTATGGATTTCGTACATGTTCTACATGTCTTACAGTAAAATACAAAAATTGTCCCACTTCCGCGGTTTGTTGTGATTTACTGTAATTTGTTCTGTTTTTCTGTACTGAGCGATTACCGATTTATCGGCAAATACCGCGATAAAACTTACTTTTCTTTATTTATTTTATTCTACAGCATTTATAGTTCTACAGCTATCTTATACAGTTTTATAATATTGTGAATGATTCCGAACATTCTATATTCAAAACGGATTGAAAGAATGAAAGCAGTAATGATGTACTGTATAACGGTTTAAATTTAGCCGGCCGTACAGCTCACTGCCACTGGTCACTGAGCCGAAGGATAAACCGAAAATTCTCTTTTCTCATCACAAGATTTAATGTTCAGTCGATCCGCTACATTGAAAGATGTGAGTAAACTTGGCTATTTTTTGGCAGGGGTAACGAAATATATCGGCTGTCAGTCTAAGTGTTTTCTCTGAAGTGTTTCTTTATGCGTTGCCGTTGGCATTAATAATATAATATAATATAGAGAGTAAATTATAAACATAACTACATAACTCATAAGCTTGATAGATGTAAGATAACGAGTTTCACAATCCTATTTTAAATACAACTATGGCTTTTGGCAGTTTTGCATATGTGTTTTTTAAAAGCCCAATTTTCTTACTTCCCCAACGTGTAAAACGCGAAAAAACTTTATTAATACGAACAAAAATTTGTAATTGAAAAAGTAAACAGTGTATTTTATTATAAAGGATTTTCGTTTTTCTACTGCTCCGTACTCCGTGTGCTCCGTGCTCCGTGTGCTCCGTGCTCCGTGTTTTACTAATAGCCTTGTGGCGCAATGTTTATACGCTATCAATAAAAGCGTATATTAGCGTAAAATTTTGAAAGAGTGCTGTGAATTTGGGTTGTAAACTAAAAACTGAACAGCTGGAAATCGTGGATATGTTTTGGCAGGTTTTCTCATTGGATATCTGCCTTGACAAATGACAAGTCGAAGAGCATGGATACAAACCCATGCACGTGTTGATATTTCTCTAAATATACAGTAGCTATACCCGATCAATTTGAAAATACTGATTTTGACAAATTATGTATCCTATTAAATACATGTCGCTTTATGTATTTATGAAACTTATGTATCGATCAATTCGAAACTTCACCATCCCCCCTCCCCCCGGGCATACCCCGGGAATTTGACTTCAAGTCTTCTCCAGAGAGTAGGGAATTTGACGTTCTAGGTCTTCTATGTGGTGGGGCATTTGATAACGTGGTGGGGCATTTGATAACGGGGTGGGGAATTTGAACCGGAAGTCTTAAAATTTTGCCCGTTTCGCGTGCTTCCTGCATGCACAGAAAATACTTCGCATTGGTGGCAAATACAGTTTTCTCAGATTTCGAGGGAAACGGCCTCAATTTTGTGAAATTAAAAACTGGCTCAAAGAAACGGGCATGGAAAATCTATGTGTTTCATTTGAAGGTATGTACTACATAATTGTGTAAAACTGTTAAATTTCCACAAGGTATCCAAACTTTTTACGTGAATTTCGCTATCTTGTCGAAAAACATTTCCGTATATTTTGTACTTTTTGTATTTACTGATTCATAATTTTCATATCAAGGTGGGGCATTTGAACGCTTAATTTCTTGTTACAGTGGGGCATTTGAAGACATATTTTGCACAGGGGGTGGAGAATTTGATCAGTCAAAATTCAAAAAGTTCAAATTCCCGGGGGGGATGGTTAAGTTTCGAATTGATCGAACATTACTACTCGATCTACAAACGTTGCTTTTATCGGTTTTTATGAGCTTTACAGCAGACTACAAACTACAGACACAGTGCATGCAATTTAGCTTGTATTGTGATATATTTTTATAGTTTAAGAGTTTGTTATTGTCAATTTGTAAACGTTTATACTGTTCAGCCGTGAGCCGTTGCAATTTTATTAATATTAATTAATGGTTTATTATAAAAATCGTCGCGCTCGATGAAAGCGAATTGCGAAATTATTTACAAACTTTAGTTAAAAGTATTAAAAAGTACCTTGTGTTACTGGCATTATATTACAACAATAGTTTACTGATCTATGAATTAATATCGAAAGAACTTTTAAATTTACAAAATTTACAAAATTTATAAATTATGTGATTGAATACACATAGTAGGAAAAAAGCTTTTCTTAAAGCGCTCCGTCTTACAAGGAAACAGTGTTAATCTATTTCCGTACCTTAAATTACAATTGTGTCCATTGGCCCGAGAAGGTGGTATTAAATGGTTAAGGCGTGAATCAGGCTGTCTGATTTTGTCAAAAGTTTTTATGCACAAACCATCACGTCTTGCGCGTAATGTCGAACATTTAGCTTGGTCCAGAGCAGCGTCATAGCTTAATGTGGGTAGATTATTCGCATTGTGCGCTTCTGGACCCGTTCAATTTTATCTGACAAGTTAATGGTCAATGATGAATGCCATACCGGACAGCAGTACTCAAGCAGGGATCTAATAAGTGCAAAATGTACTCGTAGTAAATGAAACGGTGAAACTCCACTGCGCTTGAGAACTCGTAAGATGTGGAGTCTTTTTGATGCTTTGGTTACTATCTCACTGATATGCAAATCCCACTTCAGATTATTCTGGATCGTTAAACCTAATACTTTGTGGGATTCTATTCTTTCAAGACTAATGGTTTCAACAACTAAGGTGGGTGGTGGCTGCTCAATATCTCGTCGAAAGGAGACAATCATCTCTTTACACTTTTTGGGGTTCAATTTCATATTATTGGTACTTGTCCAATTACCAATTGCGTCCAATTCGTTTTGTAGTATAGATACCTCCCTTGTTGGAACAATCTTAGATATCGTCACGTCGTCTACGTACTTCCAATTACTGGAACGCGGGGATACTATTTTCAAATCATTAATCATTATGACAAAAAGTATTGGACCCAATTTAGTACCCTGTGGGACCGCAGCACTAGTTGAAGCCATCGGGACACGCACTGTCCTAGCTTAACACACTGGCGGCGATTTGAAAGGAAGCTACAAATCCAAGGGATTATTGAACGGCGCACTCCCAAATCGATCAATTTTGTTATAACAATATTGTGGTCTATTCTATCGAAAGCTTTGCTAAAGTCCAGAAAGCAAGCTCTAAGGTAATGACCTGGGTTGTCCATTTTAGAAAGCCAGTTGTGGATAAGATCTAGAAGGCAAAGGGTGGTAGATGTTCCCTTCAGGCTGCCATACTGACGATTATCGATTTGTCCACCTATGTCCTCAACCATCCAACTAACCACAAAGTCTTCGAGTACTTTCGATAACACAGGGGTAAGTGCGATGGGGCGGGTATCGCTCTCAACCTGGGTTTGTTTCGCTTTAGGAATGGGTATGATGGTAGAATCTTTCCATAAAACAGGTACTAGTCCAGAGGACAAAGATGTATTAAATATTGATGTAACTGGCTCAGCAAGTTCGTAGGCGAACTCTTTTAAAATTCGTGGTGGAATACTGTCCGGGCCCATAGCCTTATTAGTCTGAAGTTTTAAGAGCTTACTACAAACCTCATGAGGATGAATTGTAGGAGGCGGGAAAAGGCCCTGGCACCGGCCGGTCACATGACTTTCAACACCCAGATATAGTGGGTGTAATAAATTATAATAATAATGAAGTAGAAAATCCAAGATGGCCGCCAACCTAAGAGCGTCCACAAAATTTAATTGCTTAGAGCGGCTTAAAAATGCGTTTAGTCTTTAAAATTTTTCCTTATTTTTACTACCGACGTACTCGAAATCAAATTCGTCGGCTTTTATTACATGGGAACTATGTAGTTGCTGTTCTTCCAACTGGATTTGGTAAATATCGTTTGTTCGCAGTTCACTAAACAAAATTAGCAGTCAATTGAGCCAAAATATAGTATTACGACAAATTTTCTCCAGCTGGACAGGCTTGCCTAAGAGGACACGGAAAGTGTTTTGAATTGGGGATGTTAAACTTGGTTTTACCCTTCCAAAGACTCTGCTGTACGTGCGACGATTGGAGCGAGTTTATGAGGAATATTTTAATTTTTGTACAATGATTCAAAGAAATGTTTTTGCATATACTGTATATGTTATTGATCTATTGTTGAATGTCACTTATATTATAAAGTGCCAATGGTTGGAATATTTATTCATTGATATTTTAAACACAGATGAAGTGTTATATGCTCTTTCCTTGTTTACGTTTTCCTTGCAGCCAAATGTTGAAGCTGGCAAGCTGCGAAACTGACATATGAGTGATATGACCCAAATATTGGATATGCATCTAGTTTGCTTCCAGTAAAATGTAAACAAGAACTTAAAGAATTCTATATGAGATAAGAAATATTACGTTTAAAATCATGACTGGCAAATTAGCATGTGGGAATTGACACTTCCTAATAATAGTATGTATAGTCCTGTAAAGCTTGCTTGCTTCAATTCTTGCTGTTACCATCTGCACATTATCAGGGTGGAGAGTTGATTTGAATAAAAGTCCCAGGGGATAAAGGTAGGGAATAGATTTTCCATAACAAAAGGGGCAAGGTGCCCAACCAGTTAGAAGATGGCATGTACTTTAAGTGACCATTCATTATACCCTAGGGTGGGGTGGGAGATTCTTATGTCAAAATGTCATGGGACCCCTTTTTAAACTCTTAATTTAATAATGGAGACCCCTCCTAAATATTTAAGACTATATAATACAAACAACAAATCAGGGAACCCCTCCAAGGAAATTTTGCCAGCAAAATAGATTTAATTTGATGGTAATTGTTCTGAGAATATATTAACTCATTGATAATGATAACGAAATTACATTTGTATAGCGCATTTTTCATCTGGATATGTTCAAGTGCGCTTCTTACAGTAATAAATAATATACAAATTATAAATATTAGATAAAAATATATTACAATAATGTTAAGAATTTATAAAAGTATCACAGCGATAACTAGAAGTAAAAATGGAACATGCACAAGCATTAATTAAAAGCTTCTAAGAATAGAAATGTCTTTAGTAACATTTTAAATGTAGCTGTTGAGGATGCAATCCTGATAGCTTTGGGAAGAGCATTCCATAAAGTTGGGGCAGCGAGAGAAAATGATCGATCACCCAAGGTCTTAAGAGTTTTAAGTCTGGGGCGTTCTAGTAGACACGGATCAGAGTGGGATCTAAGGTTGTAACTGGTGGGTTTTTTAATTGAGAGGAGCTCTTTAATGTACGTTGGAGCTTGATTGTTTAAGGCCTTGTATGTAATAAGGAGGATTTTAAAGTCGATTTTAAAATCGGGAGCCAATGAAATCATATAAGACAGGAGTGATATGATCGAACCGAGGAGTATTGCAGATAAGCCGGGCTGCCGCGTTTTGAACAGCTTGTAATTTCCTCAATTGGGTTGAAGGAAGGCCATAAAAAAGACTGTTACAGTAGTCCAGGCGGCTTATAACGAA
>CACRXK020002452.1:18919-43361 GCA_902702795.2 Paramuricea clavata | reverse complement strand
CGGCTCGAGATAAAGATCGGCTGCTCATGTTTTAACTAGTACGTAAATGGTAGATGAATAGAAGGGACACATCTCGTATAGAAACGATAAATAAAGTATAAAAAAGTTTACGAATATTCCTGGGATTTCACTCTATATGTTAAGATACGTCGAGAACTCCTCCCGCTACTACATGGGCTTCACATTTAGGAACCGTTCATTAATTATAGATGAGGGGGGGGGGGCATCAAAATTTTTTTGTGTAATGAGGGGGGCCGAGAAACTTTATACTTCATTTTTATAGAAGTGTATAAAAGTGAAAAACATCACATACAAAAGTTTCCCAATTGGTTTTGTGTGAACAGTTTTGACAAAAACAAAATTTTAACAAATTTCTAGACAATAGTCAAGCTTTATATATTGTTCTATAAAAATAATGTCAGCTCAACTGTCAATTTCTATATTGTTGTTCCAGCGTTTACACACAGTAGTGGTCACTTCCAGAAGGAGGGCGGGGCTTGAAATATTTTTTCAAGTAATGGGGGCGGGGGCATGAAAAAATTTTAATTTAAGGGGGTGGGTCGAAAAATATTTTAATAAATGTCTAGTTTTACTCCAGCCCACCCGTATGTATAATTAATGAACGGTCCCTTTAATGAAACAAATTTCAATATATCGTTCAGTTTCTCTGACTAAACGAACTGTAGTTATGTTACATGTCTGAAATGACATTAGATTCTTCCATAACGTGTGAGAGAATTGAAAATGTTCCTGCATGGTGGTGTTATTAGAGAGTTCAAATTTGACTTCCACCACTGCTACAGAGACCAAGCATTAGGGTACCATTAACCAATCAAATGTGTTTGATATATCCGATCAACCGATCAGATACTTCTTCTGGTAGCAGAAGTCAAATCTGATCTTCTCATTATAAGAAGAAAACTGAACTGCATTTTGTTCTAGGGCCAACTTGTGTGAATGATCATTATACCTGCATCAAAAACTTGCAAACGAGCTGCAGATTTTCCAGCAACAATAGTTTTCACATACAGTCCTGTCAATGGTTCATCTTCAAATGGCACAAGGTACAAACCAAGGCTTTCGCCCGGGTTCTTTTCAACAAATACAAAAATTCTTGGCTGCAAAATAATGATAAAAGAATGTAAGGTATGATCAGTCTATACATGCAGGAGACGTTGTTAGATAGGAAATATAAAAATTGGTACGCTAAAGCGTTCATGCGGTCACAGGCGATATATTTCGGGCTCACATCCTGATCTGCATGAACCCGTGGTGGTAGAGGAAAATGCGCAAAAAATTATCCCCACCTATGTTTCGATGCGATGATAATGGCGATAAAGTTAAGGTTTGGCTTTTAAATTTCTCTTGAGAAATTACATTGTATACTCGAAATTTCTCATTATGTTAAGTCACTAAAATATACTCTTTGTGGTGTATAATAATACGAGTGTAATGACTGTGGTATATGTACTCAGGTGAAGAAATATTCAAGGCTGTTTTCAGTATCAAGAATCCTGTGATTACAGTAGGAATTTTGCATGGGTAAATTCTAAGTTTTGAAGGATTTGTAAGAAATGTTTGAGGGATCTGACTCAGAGTTAAACACTTACGCCTGTATGCTAAAAGCTCACTCACTTTCAAAGAGTGGAGGTTTAGTCTGAGCTTCCCTTGAGTGTCTGTGCTGTTTTTGAATAGCTGGAGAGTTAGTATCGTACATTACAATGTGACTATACTCAGCCCCCAGCTATTTAGAAACAGCATTGTCACTTAAGAGAAGCTCAGAAGCTCCACTCTTTGAGTGTGAGTGAGCTTTTAGAATACGGGCGTTAGTCAGACTCAGTTTTCTCAAACATTTCTTAAAAATCATTCAATACTTATAATTTACCTCTGCAAAGTCCCTACTGTGATCACAGAAACTTTGATAGTGTAAACTAGCCTACAATATGATATTAGAGAGTTTAAGCTTCGCGTCAAACGGCGAACAAACGGCGAACAAACGGCAAACAGGCAGGCAAAGAAAAATTTTACAGTATCAGGCAATAAAGAGTAAATGAACTTGCTGTTTTAAAACTGAAATACATAATTATTCTTTCGACGCAAGAAAGAAAATATGAAACGACAACATTCAACGGAAATTTTGCCAAGCAAGTTCGAACCTGCCGTTTGCCGTTCCCGGAAACGTGAAGCTTAAACGCGCTACTCTCTAAGTGTGTCCTCACCAGACAAGCTGAAAATTTTACTTGAATGCATTGGGGATGAACGTGCGGACTTTCCCAACTTGACCTCATGAAATTCAAGCTAGGATATTGTATTCTTTCAGTATGCTTTATTCATGTACCAATTTCATCACAAAATTATTCCTACAGTTTTTGAGGAATTCTTTACCCCAACTTCTGAAGTTCATAAATATAGTACTAGGCTTGCTTGTCAAGAGTCATTTTATATGCATAATATCAGATCTAATTATGGTAAATTTAACATTAGATTTTCTGGTGCTAAAATTTGGAACTGTCTTCCTTATCATTATAAAGTTCTTAGTTTATCCAGCTTCAAACACACAATCATATGTGACTTTCTTTCCAACTATTAATTGTATATTTATAGTTTTGTATTCCATATAACTTAATTCTGTATATATTTTTTTTGTCTACATTATGCTTGTGCTTATATTTTGCATATATATATAAAAATTTATTTTTCTTAAATCTCTATATAATGCCATCAATCCCCCAGCTAATTGAATATTAGTAATTTAATTCAAATGGGTTATCTGACTCGATTAACTGTATATGGTTATCTCAGAAACCCAGCACGAATTATTTTATCTTATTGATTAATTATTAATCGTTCTAAAAATTTTTTGTATATTTTTTATTTTTGTAAAAGCGTGCTGAATAAAGTCTTCTTCTACAGCTCCGCCGATAAAGCGTTGGACAAGCGGGTTCGATTCCCTATACGGTCAAGTATTCAGCTTGTTCAGTGTAGGCATGCACACTTAGAGATCATCTTAAAATAAATAGAGACAAAGAAGGCTTACCTCATCAACAGGTGAGAGCGACCCAGATGCGGAAAAACTACCATTGACAGGAAGTCTTTCCTCGCTGGATGTCATGCCACTATTTTCAATTGCCGTAGGCATTTCTAAAACGAAAGATATGCATCTAGGTTAATTTTGAATACCAAATCGTTTAACTCCGCATGACAAACAAATCGTTCGTTACATATACTGGGTAATTTAAATGGGCTAAACCATGTACATATTTTAAACCGCCCACCGAGTTAAAATTCTGCAATTATTGAATCATAATTACTAAAAATTTAGATTCGAAATTCTGCAGTTTCTATATTCTAAAGAATATATAGCAGTAAAAACAAGGGTATATTACAAGTAATGTCTTCATAATTTCACTTTAATTATTTTCAATGCTGAATGAATGCCTTTTTTATTTATATATGCTAATTATGGAGGCAAAATCCTTTTCGCGAAATACAAGATGAAACACACACCGCGAATATTAGCATCTTGTAAGCTCAAGATTCGAGCTATTCAAACAAGATAACAAAATTCAATATTTCGACTTGAGGATGTCAGGTTTCATAATGATTCTGAAATAAAAGCGAAATATTCCCATGAATTTTGTAATTGTTTAAATAGCTCGAATCTTGAGCTAACAAGATGCTAATATTCGCCGAGTGTGTTTCATCTTATGTAGAGGTAGAAGTGCTTCAACTATTTGAGAAATGCCATTACTGGCATCATGGAAATATAACTAATAAGAACACTTCGTGTGTGTGTTGGTGTTGTGTACTCAGGTGAATGCGATGTTTGTGATGTTACTCTGAGTGTGCATCCACACCGGGGAAGCTCGTATCCCAAAGTTCGCGGGTTCGCGGGTTCAACTTCTCAGCTTGCCCGGTGTGGATGCACACTCAGAGTAACATCACAAGCATTATATTCACACCTGAGCACATAACACCGACACACACAAAATTAAAAATGTTATATCTTAGAATACATCGCTATCGAAGGAACTAGACTCAGTTCCGAAATATCACCAACTCAAAATGACTTGCACCTCTCGTAGCGCCCTCAAAGTAACATCACAAACATAATAAGAACACATTTAATCATTCATAGTGTAAACCCCGCTCGCTATCCTATAGGACATAATATGCAAGGGACAGGGTTGAGATACTCTTACTAACAGTTTTCTAAGAAGGAAATTGTTGCAAATGACACCAGAAAGCTGTGCATTGAGATGCGCATTCAACTATACTTGAAAGAATACAAGTAAAAGTTAACTTCGATGTTTATAACAAAGCCAAAGACCCTCCCGTCGGGAAGTTTTCACTTTCTTCTCGACGAAAAATCGAAGTTTTCCTTGGATTTCTCGAGAAGTTGAATTCCTTTCAATTCGCAATATTCTGGTGTTATCGACTCTGTGTGTACGTTGACAAAGACCTAGTGAGTTTGTTGCAAATGCATCAACAGCTATTTAGTCTAAAAGGAGTTTTTGTTGCAAATGCAAAAGATCGTGAAAGAAGTTCTCACAGTTGTGAAGTTACTTTGTGAGAACTTGCCAACTATCGAGTTCATTTATATTATGTTATATATAACAGCGTCTTAAAAACGTTGTCATCCATTCGTTTTGAAAACGTTCTCAGTCAAGACAATATCTTGTCCTTATAGGGACACTACCACTAGCCTTTAGGATTTAAAACAGCTTGATGACGCGCTTTAATTAAGCCATTCATAAACGAATAAGTTTTCTGCATGTGACAAGCTTTCATATGGCAAGTTTAATTTCAATTGCCGATGGTCATCTGTATAAGCAATTATGCCAAGTTTTTTTCATGACAATTAATAATACACTTATTCAAAAGCTCGCATGCCAGCCATTGAAAACGTGCACTCGTCATGGACTGAAAAAATTGGCAAAGATTTATGTGGTGCATTTCATCAATTCCAGATTATTCCCGACTATTGAATTTGCTCACATAACAGACCGCAGAATGCGTGGGAGGATATTGGGTCGCTCATAATGAGTACTGCCCACGTAGTTAAGCACTTTGAAGCATTCGCACACAGCGAGTAATGACAGTATATGCGTGTTAATGCTCCTATACCCTAGAATTCCGACAATACTAAAGACAATCAATGACTATATTTCAAACAGGAATGTACATAATTTAGATGTATATACATGCGCCTATATATGTGAATTGTATACAAATCTTAATTCCTGATATTAAGCAGGTTGTTATTATTTCTTGTTCCAGGCTTACGTCAAGATTTTTTAGATGCCTAAACGGTTACAAGTTTTAGCTAATAGCATCAAATGCTGTTAATGTAATCTAGTCGAGTTGTGCTACTAAGGCTGCCATTGATAAGAATTGTCGCAACTAACAGCACTCTCTGTTTAACGCATTAAATTGCATTGCACCCTACTTTATTATTTTACTCTGTCTAATGCCAGACTATTTTATTCGTCAAGAAGGGAGCGCTGGCGCTCAATGGGTTAATCGTCCCGTATGTCTAGTTAACGCATCAGGTTGCATTCTGTCCCATTGCGCGCTACTTTATTATTTTGCTCTGTCTAACGCCAGAGTATTTTACTCGTCAAGTCAGTAGGTTAATTAAAAGTTTCCCCCTCTGTTTAGGAAATTGTTTTTTAAGCGAGCATTTGTATCTGTTTGATGACCTATATATGTTATAGGATTTAATTTCCATGTCGGCGATTTGAAATGTAGATGAATCTAGTAAAATCACATACATTCCTTTCTCATGTGATTTCTCTAAAACCCTTGATATTGGGCGCGGCAGACAATTTTCTGCCATTAACAGTCATTATGGGTTTGCGGTGATATTGACAATTTGAGCTTTTGCTACAACTATTGCGAATGTATCAAAAATCTAGCCTTTTATATACCCCGAAAGTCAGAATAATATAAACGGATGAACGAGTTTTTACTTTGTATTCCAAGGAAAATTTCAAAAATTTCTGTTGCGACCGTGTAAAAAAATCTAGCTTTTATTTACCCAAAGTCAAAATAGTATAAACGGATAAACGAGTTTTTATTTTCTTTGTGTTGCAAGGGAAATTTCAAAAGCCTTTAAAGATTTAAGGAAGTCGAGAGAGTATGTGAGAATATTCTCTAGGGTGCGTGGTTTCCGGCGAATACCAACGAAAGACACTTTTGCAGGGCTGACCTAACTAATTTTAATATTGCCTTTGTGTATGTCTGTTTAGTAAATACACGAACAAAAATATTTGAAATGGAAGGATCTGGCGAAACGATATTTCTCAAGCCAGGATAAAAAATTTCCAATCTACACATCTTACATTGGCGTCACCTTCATATAGTGGTGCATGAACTTATAATCTATAAGCTTTAGCCCACATTATCAAAATTTTATATTGGTTTTCATAACAAAAACTATACAGTTAAAAAAATAAACTTTATCACCCTTGGCTTTGCCCTTTGAACTTACAATGTCTGGAATACTCTGGCGTATGCCTTGGAACTTGTAGCATATAAAGTACTGTAATACTATATTTGTTTGATCACAAAATACGTGAATGGTATCTAGGTATAGGTTGTCTTTTCAGACATTTAGTGTCGGTATTAATTCAGAGATATGCGGGATTGCTGACGCAGAACGATCTCATTGAAATGGAGACACACAGCCTAGCCCTTTTATTGATTATATTTTCTGCACCTATCATGTGACATATAAGAGATGATTGATGAATAACAACAAAATTAGAGTATGGATATTGCTCTATTGCACTGTGCATCTGCTAGAACATTAATATAATGATACTACCTAGACTTGGCCCCGAATCTGAGCGGAAGTGCCACAGAGATTTCTCCCTGTAACTTAATACAGTCACAGCATTCGCATGTCCACTGGTGCATGCCTTTTAGATAAATACATTTTGAATAAATGGTCTAACTACAATGTTAAGCATTCAAGGTGTTTTGTGGTCTATGCCAAACGGTTCTCGAATTAAAAGCAACCATCGCACTCACTTATACAGAAAAAATATATCAACATTGTGATTTAAACGAGGTCGGAAACGAACAGCACTGATATTGGCAATAAAAAATTAGTTTGTCTCATTCAAAAGAACTCTTAAAAGTATATATTAAACTCTATTACCGATTTGTCATACTGCATGCTTAGTTCTCGAAACATTTAGACCGAAATAAATGAGCTGTCCACCATATTGGACCAATTCTTGACCTCATTATTAAAACTATGGTTTTGATGACGTTAGGAGTTGGGTTAACCATATAAAACTACTCTAAAATGACCGAGTAACAATCCAATATTGTTTCAAATGTTTTTAATCATTTCTAAATTTCAGACAGCAACCAGAAACGAAGTTTTGGACCCATATTGATCGCTTACTCTCAGACAAAAAATTAGCGTGGCCCCTCTCTTGACGTAACATGCATATCCTCAATAATCCAAGATGGCGAACAGCTCACTTTTTTCAGTCGAAATATTTTGAAAACTAAGCAAGATCTAAACAATCTGTAATAGAGTTTAATATATAGTTTTAAGAGTTTATTGCCAATGTTAATGCAGTGCAATAATACAATGGTTTACTGATGTCAGAGCAGATTTATCTATATACTTAAAACCAAATAAATTACTCGCTTCGTTCTTTTAATAATCATAATTATTTATGTATGTTTATATGGCAATGAAGGACAAATCCGTAGCGACATTTGTAGCCAAGTACCCATTGCTTGGATGCCCTAACAAATTTTGATCAATTATATAATTGGAATAATTCTTAATCCTCGTTTTAATCTATGTACCAGTTATTGGTAGTAAGTTCTGTTTGAAAGTTGGTTGTTTGTTACTCGATGAAAACCCACCCTAAAGAAATGCCCTGCAGGGTTGGCAAATTAGCTTTGCAAATGAAAAGCGTACACAGAATAGCAAACACTACTCGTCAAAATAATGAGTTTGATAAACTGGACATTATAAGCCGTTTATTGCACTTTTATTTACCATGCGTCGCATTACAGACCAATGGATTTTCACAGGATTGCCATCTAAATGAGTTGATCAAATATAAATATAGGCATTGCAGTCACAGACTCGCAGTTATGAATGAATGAAAACAAAGAGTTTAGAATTATGCATATTTTTTCTTTGTTACGACGCGTTATTAAATTTCAATACCAAAAGGCGACCTTGCGTTTTAATGAAGGTTGCTTAGCATTTCGCTTGGGCATTAGTTCCAAATGATTTACCAAACGACCTTCGCGTCCCAACACGTGGTTCTAAGGTTCGCGGGAAAATTTCTTACAACCAAAACACACTATACCCACTTCCGTAGTCTCTTTAATTTAAACCCCCTCCCCAAACGTTGAGGCGCCCTATATGTTGAGGAATTTAATCTAAATGCGGAATCAAGCCAGATATTTAGGTGGTGCGAATGATTGTTCATAAATATGCGATATTACCGCGTCTTGTTTAGTTGTTTTGACCAGCACATAAAAATCGAAATCACATGCTCTCATTTTTTTGACGCGCAAAGACGGAAATAGTCTCTTAACTTTTTGAACATGTGACGACAATAAAAAACCCTGCGGTAATATTGGCAACTTGTAGCAATCGTGAACGCTACAGTACGAACTGAAAAACAGCGACGAACCTTTCGGGCTCGACTCTTGTATTAAAAATTTACACAATTACAATAATTTGTCGAAGTTTCAAAAAAATATTGTTGAAATATTGGGTCGC
The DNA here is from genome assembly GCA_902702795.2 of Paramuricea clavata. Lineage (NCBI taxonomy): Eukaryota > Metazoa > Cnidaria > Anthozoa > Malacalcyonacea > Plexauridae > Paramuricea > Paramuricea clavata. The sequence continues at coordinate 34,594 of CACRXK020002452.1, read as the reverse complement.
CTTTTTGCTTTGTATCAAGAACGTTCGGAATTCGATCGTATAAACAAGCTCTGCATGAGTGGCTCATATAAGTTGTGTTTGCATGCCATGCTAATCTGTTTGCCGGGATTTATTTACAGCTTTTCATTGTGAATAAGCTTTAAAGCCATAAATTGCTAAGAAAATTGGCACTCAGTCGCGCTTTTTCTTGTAAATGTTGCTTGAAACGGACACAAAATATACAATCGCTTTTGGCCTTTTTCAACGCGAGAACAAAGATATCTGTGCATAAAACATTCCAAGCTTATTAAACAAAACCAGCGATATACTTGTATATATACACCTTAATATTTGGAATTTTTTCAAAGAGTTTATAAAGAAATTATAGCGAACTGGGCTGCCTTAAAACGAGAAATATGCATTGGAAAATTAGTTCTGATATTGTCCACATGCGGCATTGAATGGTTGTACATATTGCCAATGAGCCTCCTAAGTTATATACATTCTGTACCCACGCCTTTGCATACCATCGCATACCTTTTGCCTTTTAAATGCGCAAAAGAATTCACTTCCGAGTTTGCAAGCGTACTATTAGATATACAGCCAAAATATATTAGAATGTTATAGTATTGTCAATGCTAAGCCTTAGATCAATAGATCATGGTTTGCTGATCTTTAGATCTACTAATAAAGGACTGTAGGGTAAAACTCGCGGCGACATACGTAACTGCCCCTCGCCTTTACGTTATTACACGTCGGAAATGCTGAAATGGAGCTAGAACGAGACCTCGTTTAGTAAATATTGAAACACGCCGCGTAAACAACGCAGAAATTAGAAGCAAAACGTGCATGATTAAACAGATATTTGCATTCAAAAAATTCATGAGAAATGGCATGTGAGAGTGATCGAGAGACTTCGAGATGCTATCGCCCGAATGTAAAGGCGTTCCCTATAGCTAACATACCTTAAAATCGTTAATGTTTCGACTTTAATCTCCCAAAAACGTTCATTCGAAGCAAACATTCGGTAATCCGTTGTGTTTCTAAGGAATCGTTTTAAAACGCTCGTATCCAAGCATTTCCATCGCAATCAACGTGGTTGCTCGCGTGTAATATACGCATTGTAACAACAAAAATACTGTTGCTCACATGAAGTTTGCCAAGCTAATGTATTTTACTTAATTACAGCGACATTGTATTACGACACATGGTACTTTAATCAAATTTGGTTTGCCACAAACAACGCTGAGCCGACGATTGTATCATAAACACATGCATTTTAGACATAAACAAGTCAGCGTCGTCGTTCACATATATATAAACGACACAGTCCATCGCCCTTTGGTTCTGCGAGTTTACATGAAAAAGCATGCTTCGGCAAGTCCATGTTTGACAACTGTTGCAAAATCTGTGCTCTACAACGCAACTACCCTAGGGGATTGTTTAATTCCACGTTACTATAGCCTAAAGATCATTCCATAATAATACGCCTAATCTAAATGGCTCATACCTGCTAATACGATCCCAGTGGCACTCCTTTAAAAGTTCACCAAATCTCAAAAACGCACTCCAAATATACGTAATCACACGGTTGTTTCAATACACGGTTGATATTCGCAAACGAACGACGAGTAAAGTGAGATAGACCTTCGAGTCTAAGACATTTTCACGTCCAATTTAAGCTGAGGCACTAATACAAGCACTAGAATACTCGACAACAGCGTAGCTCGAATTGTCTGGAATTTGGTAATTGGAGTAAATTTAAATATTCACAACGTGACGTCAGGCATATTGGTTGACCACAACATACCTGAATATTCATGCGTGCGGTTTGCCGTGAAATCGCAGAACACGATCGTCAATTTGCGCTATGTGGAAGGAATTTGTCGCTGGCAATTTCTGGAGTGTTAATTTTATGCATTTATATTAGACCCAAAAGGAGCAGTGGCAAAAAATACAACTATTCGCCCTCTGCAGGCCCTGCGATTCCGGTGCAGCGCTATAACTTTCAAAGAGAGCCTGTTCGCAGGCTACGCTATATAACCAAATGAGCTACAGAGGCCAGTTGTCGAGCTCTAACCGAATAGGTTATAATCGTTGTAACCAAAAATCGATATCTATACGGTATAATTTTTTGATAATCAAATGAGCAACGAACAGCTTTAAAGTGTTTATATAGTATAAATACATTGTTGATAGTGTCTAGGCTGTAGAATTGATTACCATTTTTGCATGTTTGAACGAGTTTTAGGACTACCATGGTTTATATTACCTGCGACTTAATTCCAAGGTATATTTTAATATATATAATTATATATACTGGGACGAGGGGGGCATTTGGCCCCGGCTGCTTTTCAATTCGTAGAGATTTTCATACGTGTCTACCCGCACGAAAAGTTCAAACCGATGCATTTAAAGAGTTCCTTATCAAATAATTACAGTAAATGAAAAAAGCACAGCGTTCATTTTGTGTATAATTTAAAGCGTGTTTGTCGAGGGATTTGGTACTTATATTGAATTTAGAAAGATTTAAACTTTTTCCTGCGTTTACATACGGCATGAAAAACGCCTCACTGAAAAGCAGGTTTTAGGATGATACGACACTACGCAGTTGTAGAATTCGACCCAAAACACATATGGCTCGTGAAATTAATCTGATACTAAGAAGAATCCAAGATATGTACTGAAACTGCCCGCCAAACCCAATTAAGGGAAATTTATAAAGTGATATTTCAATTATACTTTCAAACTTCGCTGCTAAATTGACGAAAATATTTATGTTGGTACATACTGAAGAAAACGGTACAAAAATATCCATTGTACATATATTTGTACCTGTATTGTATAATACTGCATGGTATTATTCGAGTTTTCAATTCAGTTTTCAAAGGGTTCATACTGGAAATAAATTTTCGACGAACATGTCTCAACGAGTTGAAGTTCTCGACAACCAAGGGCTGGGTCTTCAAAACACGATCAGCGATAACCCTTCATGGGTTAAAATTTAACTTGCTGTCGACTTATGTATTTCTACACGTCTGTTTATTTCAAAACCTTCAGGAAAGAAAACTCCTACTGATTCAGACAAGATCTCGGAGGAAATATTTCCTGAAATTTATAAACAAGCTCTTGGAAAGTTAAGAAGTTTGCTTTGAATTTTAAGTTAATTAACCTAGGGTCAAGCTAACTCGGCTTTCAACAAGTATATATCAATCATCAAGATTTTGTTGGCATCTCAGAACTCGATTGAATAATATATAGTTGAAGGTTTTGTACTGATGGAAGTTATTGAGTGGAAATTTATAGTATACCATTTGTTAAGCCTGTTTTCCACTAGGCGGAATTTTGCGCGCGGAGCGGAATTTTTCTTTGTCTTTTCTAATTATAAAATTCCGCTCCACGCGCAAAATTCCGCCTAGTGGAAAACCGGCTTTAGACCTAGTCACCCAACCTTACGTTTACCTAAGTTTACACTTGATAATTTCCACCTACAAAACTTTTGAACGATTATTCAATAGACAATAACCATTATAGATTAATTTTAAAACTAGGCAAGGACGGATGCAAATAAATCACCACAGCTAGAAAGAGCATACGAAAACGAGTGAGATTGCAAAGTTTGGTTGCGAAATGTTGTAAAATGCGGAAAACATAGCCTTGCAAAGTTTGCAAATTTTGTATAGTTTTTTACGAACTTTGCAAGGCTATATTTTCCGCATTTTACAACATTTCGCAACCAAACTTTGCAATTTTACTCATTTTAGTATGCTCTTAAGATCAGGGAATATACTTTTTTTGCCAAGATATAAAATTAGTCTATAATTGACTTTGGAATCTTATTGATTTGGAATAAAATTAGTCTATATTTGATTTGTCTATCGAGTGAAATGCCAACAAAATCTTGAGATATTTACCCATTGAACTTCACATGCAGGTTCGATTCCTGTCAGGGACCTAAGTTGCATTTTTCACAGCAGGTTCCTGGTTGAGTCTAATAAATGTATATAAATTTCCACTCAATAATTTCTTTAACACCCTTTATGTATAATATCTTGGCCGATTCCACGACGCTGAAATTCTTCGCGATGGAGATTTTCTCCGGCTACGAAGTATGGATGGTTGCGCGCGAGTGATTCTATTCAATTTTCCCACTTATTCATCCTGCGTTAATATGAACCTTTCCCCTTATAACTAAAATTTTGATCTAGACAAAAATTTCATCACAGCTTGAAAGAGCATCACAAAATTAGTAATATTCCAAAGTTTCGTTGCGAAATGTTGTAAAATGCGGATAATATAGCCATGCGAAGTTTGCCGTTTTTCAGTCATTTTGTATTACGCACGGGAAATTGACAGCCCAATCGGGTGTTGGGGCATCAATTTCCAGTTTGTAATACAAAATGACTGAAAATTGCAAATTTCGCAGAGCTATATTAGCCGCATTTTACAACATTTCGCAACGAAACTTTGGAATATTACTAATTTTGTGATGCTCTTTCAAGCTGTGATGAAATTTTTGTCTAGACTTGTCTAGATCAAAATTTTAGTTATAAAGGGAAAGATCCATTCATTTCGCGCAAAATTCTTCCCATTTCGCCGAGAACTAAATGCACTCGTGAAATCAGGCCTTCAGACATATTTTCACTTGCAATACTAGCTGTATTGATTTACTTAAACCTCGATTCCAACGAGTGTAGCGATTGAAAACGTATCTAATGGTTCATGGAATTTGCGTGTTGCCTCTCACAGCTGACATTTTCAACGGAATGACGTCATGAGAAACCCGTCACAACATGACGAATAGCTTCCCACAGCCGACCGCTGTTTCATCTTTTCAATAAATAATAAAACAATTCTTGAATTCGGTTTTTGCATGATATGAAGATCATGAAGACCTTACTTTGTGCTTCAGTTGATAGCAGAAAACTTCGGCCTTAATAATTTTTCATATCATGCTCAAACTCATTCGATAATTACGAACTATTTAATAATAGTTATATGAGCTTGTCACAGTTGACAGATGTGACAAACAAGTGGCCAAAACTATAGCCAGGGCTTCTCTCGGGGAGTCGCACTCATCGACTTCAGTTCCAGAAATAAAAGAGCTGAAGTCCTAAAACGTACCACGATTGGCATTGGCGTGGGAAATGATTTAACTTTTCAATTTTTATTTTTAGGTTGTTCAGGAAACTAGGAAAGTGACTTATGAGGTAAACTGTTTCAAGTGCTAGACAGTTCAAGAATATTATAATATGAAAAACAACCGCGTAGCGGCATTGGCCGATAAGGGTAATTACACTTGTCGAATACAAATTTCTTCCGGTGTGTGTCATTAGGAACACGTAATGACCACTATTTTTGTCTTACACCGGCTTGTTGTTTACTTCGCCTTTTGGTAGCCTGCGTAACTATCTTTTGGAAGAAACATTCACACTTCATCTTGTGTTGGTCTTATACAGGCTAGTTTGCACTGCGATCACATTAAGAATTTTGCATCGGTAAGTTAGACGTTTTTGAAGGATTTGTAGGAAATGTTTAAGGGAACCAACAGTGTGTTTAACATGACGGAGTCAGTCCCCTGAAACATTTCTTACAAATCCTTCAAAACTTAGAATTTACCCACGCAAAATTCCTACTGTGATCACAGAAACTTTAATAGTACAAACACCAGCCTTTATTTTTGTTTAAAAACAGAATAGTCAACGTCTTAAATGCGTCAAAACGAACCGGTTTTGATAAAAAAATATAGTGATAAAGACAAAATTCCTACCAAGGTCCAAGGTTGCACAAAAATACTCCTTCTCCCCATACATGGTATGAAATTCGCCAGTTTCAATTATTCAGTTCAAATTAAAATTCCTTACAGACGATTATCGTATTTAATAGTACTCTTATTAAATTTAAGTACTCATCATATACTTGCACAAATAAAGTTGCCCGTCTGTTTAAGTCTTTCTATTGCATATAAATTAATTGCATATGCATGGGGCCAAAATTGCCTCGTCCTGGAATTCTGTTGAAATTTTTGCATTATGAAGAAGCCATTGGTCGGAATTTGCATGAACCGTAAAATATTTCTAATCTTAATTATATTACTTTAATTATATTATGTACTGTAGTAATATTATTGGATTTATGTCAATATAACCTCTTGTCACTCGTTCATATGTCATATATATTCACAGGGTGAGACTTTATTCACCAATAAATGGCATACATTCTTACGTGCCACATACACGGGCGTAAACCCCACCTTGCTAAAAGCAGGGGAATGATACCCATTTGTTACGTAGGGGGGGGGGGGGGAGTAAATGGGGTGTGCTAATCAACAGAATGCGCACTTGGAAAACCTACTGCTCTAAATGCCGTTCTTTCAACTTAAGCTGTTGCTCATAATCTAAACTATGAATTTTTATATAGTTATGTATTAAAATAGTGTTCTAGTCCTTGTCTTTAATGTATGTCTACTTATTGTTTTTGATCAGGTTGGTCTTTGCATGGGACTCATGTCGTGTTGACCATACCTTCAAATCATTGTTATACTTTTCTATGATTGTAAAGTTATTAATAAATAAATAAATCCTTACTGTACTTCATGCAGCTGAGAGCTAAGCAGAATTACGAACGACGCAGCTCAACCTGATCGAGTCCAACGCTTTCCTAGGGCGCCTTTGGCAGTTAAAGTACTTAAAGTATTTTTTATGTTCCAATCTAGAACTCAGAAATATTGGATCATCATTTACGGTAGATGCTACCATTGTTACCATGCATGTTTTGGAAAGAGACGATGAACTACAGTACATTTGTGATAAACAGGTATGTTTTTAGCCCTAGGGCTTCCGCCGTGTAATCGTTGACAGCAATAAAAATATTTAAGTGCTACTCTTGAGCCTTGGGCCAAGGTCAGTTCTCATACAATAGCCTACCATTTAGAACATTTTACAACCGCTAAATTAGCTTGTGGTATTAATTAAGAGTAATTAGTGATTGCTTGAGCATTCTAATCGTAAACAAGTTAAATCAACATGGTGACTTGCCAGTTTTGTTTGTCTTGGTCGACTTATGTGTAAACAATTTTTAATACCGTTTAAATCCGCCGCAAAATATAGATATTCACTTACAAAAGCTACTATTAGTGCATTAATTCTCCTTTATATCAAAACATATATTTTGTAATGGAACAGGGAAACAAAGTATAGGAAGTATATCTACTAGTATAATATATTACACTGACATTAGCCCTTGAAACCGCAGCTATATGGCTATAAATGTTTTCCTATCAAGATTTTCGACCAGTCAGACTTGGCCAAGAGGAGTGACGTGGCACGCCTTATGCACTTGACACAATTGAGTGCATGCGACTGAAAAGTATAGCGGCTTCTCAAACGCTTATCTTGCCGATCAAAATATTCAAATGCTTAATTATCTTGCTGCTTAAACTCTTGTTTTGTGCGGAAGGCCGCTGTGAAACTCTGCTGGCCTCTCAATTGCGTTTGTTCTCAAATAAAGTAAAACTCCAAAGTTAACTTGGACAACTGATGTAGGCAAAGCCAAGCGAATATGCAACGTTTAGAGTAACATAGCGTGCTTGTCTAAGTGCGCCGTCTTGCTAAATTGTCTTCTATTTTTTTTTGCAATCAACAAGGTGTAATAACCTCTGCCAATTTTGTTCAGTAGAGTATCTTGAACGTAGCTAAGTATATCAGGAGGATTTTTGATAGGTATAAACTGAGCTGGCTAAAACGCGAGCGATGTCCAGGATGGATTTCAAAGCGTCCGAATCTACTTGGAGACACGATGTATTTAGATTTCCATCCGGAATCACTTATCATTCTGAGGAAGCAACGAACTTTAAACTTTGAAGTACGCCGATTACTGTACTTGGCTACGAAAAATTCCAAAGCCATCAAAAATTTCTGGCAAATCATGGCCAACTTGTATTAACTCTCATGGACATCGACGATCTGCAACACAATTACAGAAGAAACTAGACCTAGCCTATGTCGGATCGTTCATCTGAGCGAAATTCTTTAAACGGCTAAATAATTCGATAAGCAAACACGAAAGTCTCGTTTGACTTCTTGACCTTGTGACACGAGTATAGTACAAAATATGTGTCTAGCGATCTAGTTAAAGGACTTAAAGCCGACAGTTTGTAGTTTACAACAACACGAGATTCCAAATTCGCTTTTACAAACCGATACGAAAGTCTTAATCAAGGCAGCCAACGTCGAGATACAACACGAAGCGAGCCGCAGAGCTTGAAACGAGAGAGTTATTTAGCAAGAAATTAAATCCAAATGCGGCTATTAATCGACGACAAACGATCCACTCGTCGACGGTGACGAGCTAAACAACGACGGTCAAAAAGGTCTTACGACTCACAGCATGCGGTAACTCAAACCCCAATCGAACCCACCCACAAAATTCAAAAGCACATTCAAGCCTAAAGTGAGCCAAGACGTGGGAACAACTTTAAGTCTCATTATTCGACTAATACTTAAATAAATATTTTCATACCTATGTTAGCTCGTATCATTCTTTGATGGCATTGCGAACAAATGTTGCGATGTTCTTCACGTCTTCTTTCTTCGAGTTCCACATCACCGATGGAAAAGTCCATACTTGGATTTCCAAATCGTCTACTGCCTCCTTCCTCAACCGACGAAACGAGAGATTTGGTTGAAGCTATATCGCGACGAAGAATTATATACGGTTAAGCCACGTGGCTTAGGGAATACGGGATTTGAAAATGTAAATTAAGATTTATACAAATATCCAGGATGAGTGGATCTATTTTAATATTTGATGTATCACAATAAATATTTTAGGTTAATAAGTACAGTTATATAAATGAGTCCTGAAAATGTAAAACCTACCCGGAGGCTTGCTTCGTCTATTAAGACAACGTTTTATACAACAGTATAACAGTAGAATTATAAGGACCAATGCCAAGACACTACCAAATACTACAGCGAGTATGAATTCGGTTGTACACGTTGCTGCATCAGCGTGTGGGATTTGTGAGAGGAACACGACAACCAGAAGTGGTAGTATACGTAGTGTCTTCATGTTTGGTTGTAGATGTGGCTTACAGCAGCCGCAAGATGATGTTCAAATCAACATGATGAAGTCGAGCGAGGCCATGTATGACTGGTTCAAACGTACCACCGTTGTACCGGTTTATATCGCCTGATGTTAAGCGATCTTCGGTGTTGTTGTGTGGCCACAAGATACGCTCCGCTAGCCGGAGTTTCGGAAGGGCCTTTTAATTGGCTCATTCCATCTTTTCAATTGTTATGCAAATCACAGGTCGAGAGAAAACCTGATATTTCAAAAATATGTGAAATATTTACAAAGGTCGAAAGACTGATATGAAATTTACGGACGCCACAATCGACTCAAATTGGCGTGGTAAGCTCGTACCATTGAAGACGCTTTGGGGGATAGCGCATTTCTATATTGTTGTGGTGTATGATTTATCCTAAAGTCCTTGACTCCGCCAACACAACAAATACTTTTTGACTACAATACTCAACTATTTCTCGCCCGCTGTGACAACTCCGTGCACATTCAAAGACTGCTTAATTAAAGTCAATTTGAAAAGAGATGGCATATCACAGCGTCGTCGAGATAACCGAATTCCACATTTAGTCTTCACTGAATTACTGTGAATCGCATTGCCATTTTAACAGTACAAAAAATTCCCCATGAAATATTTTTGTTCGAGGTGTTACTGAATACAAATTAGACGATTATGTGAATGACGGCTTAGCAATTGTGAATCGAGAATAGGTCACATTCCTGAATAAGTTGTTAAATGAAGAGTGTTGATCATTAGCGGTCGCTTTACGACATTCATAGATAAAATCAAATCAACATGCTAGACCGACTGCCCGAAATCGGTTACTTTAGACTGGCTAGAATTGGAGAGGTTTGGCGTGGGGGTAAATCGAGTGTAGCTTTGAATTTGTTTTGATTCAGACGGGATTGGAATGTGCGTAATACAAAGCTCAGGAACCACCAATGGAGCACATGGAACATTCTAGAACGTCAAAGATCGATCAGCAGAACGAAAATAACATTGTGAACAGCTTACAATGAAGATAATGGCATGATTATTCCGAACATCATAGAATAAAAGAGACTGAACAATAAATAAAAACAACAAGTTTATATAAACAACAAAATATCGTTATCCAAACAACAACCTTCCATACAACGTTGTATAACAATCAACATACAGTCTTTAAATTTGGCCTCAGGTTGTCATGAAAAACTGCAACTTTATGATCCCCTCCCCCTCCGGTAAAGGGACCGTTTCACTTCCAGATAAGTGGGAAATTATTCTTCGTTCCCATCAATGTCCGACAAATGCACCCCAAAAATGCGCTTGAATATTTCCGATTTTGATACTGACATCGTTCCAGACGATCTGATATATCGCTAGTATATTGATTGCCAAACAAAATCATATTTTCTCACTAAAAGTCTAAAATATGCTCAACCGCGATTGGTCTGATAATTCAGGTGCTCGCCCATCCAACACTAACAGTTTCCCTTGCAGTTTTCCTTTCACCTTCACCTAGTCAATATTTTTAAAAAAAATATTTCACATTAAAAAAACCGTCAAAAAGGAACAAGAACGGGCAAGTGGGAATTCAATACAGTTCATAATTTCAACAAGGAAGATTAAATCTTATTACATGAATTAGTGGCATGATCTATAATAATGCGCCAATATTTTGCATTCCTGGCCGCATTCCCGTCACATCAAAACAGGACATTTCTAACATTGTCTATAAAAGATAAGGCTAATAAGTAATCACTTTTCTTCGAGAGTATGGAGGTTAAATCGGCGCATAGAAGTCAAGGGGAATCGTCTTCGCCTCTTGGAGATAAACAAATCGCTTTTAAAAAATTCTGCAAAGAAAAAGTCCATGTCTTGTGCATGTCCCACGAATTTAGAGGGTCTTGAAGGGGTAAAGTGGGATTTACTGTACTGGGATTTAAATATCAAAATATAAATTCTAAAAAAATTTGGAAATCGGATTTCTCTTGTTGAGTGGTCTCCAGTATTATTCAATCCTATATTCCTGTTCTTTAAATAAAAATAGTTAAATTCTGTAATAGTAGACCTCAGAGAAACACATTTTTCACCTGATCTCACCTTCTTGCTGCGAGCAAGCATGGCCACCACAGGGACACGGAGCCTGTTTGAAAGTGTGGGGGGGGGGGGTAATTTTTTATCCACCAAAAAAGGAAGGGCGTGCCCCTCCTTCCCCCTGTTCCGCGGTCCCTGCACCACGTTTTCATGCGCAGCGGCTTGTAATTCATTATGTGCATCATAATCATCATTATAATTTATTATATGCATCATTTCTTAAATATTCACTATGGATGGGATTTCAGATTTTTCTAATGAACTGAGATTTGGTACTCTTATTCATGACCCTCTATTTACTCATCAGACATCCTAACTAGCATGCATGCATCGTCTTGCAGCCATGTAGTCGACTGTCTTTGTCGAAAACCATTTCTGGGATCCTTGCGTCAAAGTCTTCTGCCGAGGTGACTAATATTCTTCCTGATAAATGATTTCCTGTGCCTGTTAGCCGTATGCAATGTCCTAAAATTTTCTGCCAGCTAAGTCTGGTCTGAAAATTTTCTGAGATCCTAGATGCCAGGATCCACCAAAAAATTTTGCCAGGCTTCTAATCAATTTACCTTTGTTCAATTTTTTACAAAACGTTTATACAAACATTTATTTAAAAAAAATATTTACATTAACATATACGACTCCTATAGACTTCAGTAAAATACGTTAAAAACTTCGGTATCCCTTCCTTAAAAATACAATTATCTACCTAGTATCTATCTTCAGGGCCACCGAGAGGTCCCAGGGGGATGACGTTATAACTGTAAAACGGGAGAAACGGTGTTTTAACTAATATTAGTCAAATTCGACTATGAGGACTGGACTAGATTTCTGGATCAAAATGCGAGGACTTGAAATCTAGTTCAGTCCGAATTGGAGGATTTGAAATTACATCTCATTACGGATAAATCACTGCTTAAAGTGAGGTGAATTAATTTTGATCCAGTCCAAGGACTGAATTAATATACTTTACCAATATATTATGATCAATATACTTCACCAAGTATCCAGTATTATCATGTGAGCAAAGTAAAGCAATATGGTTGCCTAATTTACTCATGAATTATTGAGTTTGAGATTTGGGGCCCTTTTGAGCTGGGTTTTCGGGGTAAAGTCCCCTCCCCCTGATCCCCTCTCGGCAAACCTGCCTATCTTACATCGTCTAATTCTATCTTTTGTACTGAATCGTTTCGTTGTGATTCTCCAACAACAGATTGTCCCGCATGAGCTTGTGTTTTGTTTTTCGCAGATTCCTTGTCAAGTAGTTGTTGATAAAACCAGTTAAAAGGATGGTCCGTATCTTCAGCATGGACGCGGTAGGTATTGGCAGCAAGATTCTGTTCTTTTGTTATCATTTTATCCATATCTTTACGAACAAGTTTTTCGATAATGACTAAAATACAAGGAAACAATTTGTTAAAAGACTTTAAGGCCCTTGTATCCAGGCTACAGCACGTCCTATATATAGATCAAGGTGTAGATTGGCTGTGCGTTGACAAAATTTCGCAGATGGTAAAATCGTCTACAACATACTTTCAACGATCTGAGTTTGACGCTTTTAGATCATTTACCAAGATAGGACCCAATTACCCTTTCTCACACCGCCATTTTTGGGTGGCATTTCAGCCGAAGACTGCGAGATAAGTCCACATAACAGCGACTTTTTATAATTTTTTGGACGAATGATGGTAAATTTGCTTTGTAAATGGTTAGTTTATTTAGAAAAATTGCTTTTCAGATTGTTTTAATTGTCTGCATTGGTTAACGAAAATTAGATACCACACAAAAATGGCGAATATTCGTCATCGTGAGAAACTCGGGCCAATTGTGTTCCCTGAGGAACACCGGCATGAAGTTCGAATCTCTGCCTGAGGTCGCCATTGAGAATCAATGTTGCAAGATGTGATGTTCTCTTTTCCAATTTTTTTGAGGTCGATTTATACAATATGTCATATTTCGGTCTTATACTTACAAGCTTATACAAAAGCAAGGAGCGATATATACTTGTTTGCTACTTGAAAGAATCGATGCACCAATGGCATACTAACCAGGACAAAAGACTTTAATATTGATAGTCTACACAAAGTTTGCTAAGGTGAAGTGTTTGCTACAGAAAATGAACTCACTTACATAGAAGGTACTGTGCATGCCACTATGTTATGAATACAGTATGAAATTGTCCTACTTTATAATGACTTACCTGAAATATTTTGATGCGACCATTCCATTAATTTGTTCATTGCCGATTGGTGCACAATTCCAGATGCCGTCTTTATGATCTTCAATGTAATAAAATGAGGAATTTTTCAAATCATGTCTTTTCGAATTCGTATTACAACAGAAAAGTACACATTGCATTAGACAAGGAATCTACTGTATAACATACTATTTCGTTTATATCGTGAGGAGTCAGGCTTTGGACAGCAATGAAAGACCGTGATTTACACTCCCTAAAATATACCAGGAGAAAATGTTAAAAGTAACATACTGTAGTTTTTCTTGCTCTAAACGTATTGTAATCATATTGCATTGTTACGAACACATCGTATAGGGAGGCGAATTGGGTTGGAGTGCAATAAGTAAAGTCTATAAAGGTCAGGTGTCAATTGGAATGCATGTTCTGTTCCTTTCCCCAGTCACAGCTATGTCGTTTATCCATGTAAGTTGTCTGTTTATGTGATTATAGTACAATACTCTATATATTGTGACAAATCATTAAAAAAATTTAAAAAATCACATTCAATATAAAAGAGCGTACTTATTCACTTCGGAAGATATTTTGTCCAACACTCCATCTACAATTTTGTTGCACAATTTCATTATCAACACCTTGTGCTTGTCCTTAAATGAAATTCAAGATATGAAGCCCTCATTGACATACGTGAATACAAATTAGACGATACATTCTCCTACCTTGAATTCTTCTTTATTCACCTCTCGCCAGTTCCTAGAATAACATAAAAGAATGTCCAGGGTTTAGTACTCTAGACTAACAAACAGTGCCTGTATTTGAACCACATAGTTGCACAGCTGCCAGGAAATCTTTAACAAAATATCTTTGCAGGAAATTCCTTATACCTTGCAGGAAATTTTTATCAACTTATATACTGGAATGCCATATAATTTACGTACTATTTAAAACATGAGCAGCAGTGTTTTATCAGATATAAAGATACGAGGCGAAGCCGAGTATCTTTGGGTCTGATAAAACACGCACTGCGAATGTTTTAAATTGCTTCAAAAACGATCGATCTAGTAAGTTCATTGGCGAAGTAATTTTCAAAAAATATGTTGTGTAAGTCGAGAAAATCAAAGTTAAAGCTTGTGTAAATGAAGGGAAATCTCTATCACATATAAAGATATGGTACGCTTGTGTTTTCCTCATGAATTATTGAGTTTTTGAATTTACTGTTTACAAAAGCGTCTTACAAGTCGAGATTATCTTAGAGCTGTGCAAACTCCGGCTATTTTAGCTCCGGCTCCGGCAGTCAAAACTCCGGCTCCAGCAAGAAATTTTTAAGGAAATTCCATATTTAAAAGTGGAAGCAGGCGAAAGTATTTCAGTGTAATTTCAGAATTTATTTTTTTAAAAACCTTTTTAAAACACTATTAATAGTAAACCACATAGTAATATATAGTAAAACAACATATAAATAGTAATATATTAGTAAACAACAACTTAATTTTCCCATTTAATGCCAAATGTTTGTTGAAATATGAAATAATTTTTCATAATTTTGTCTGCCGGAGTTTTTGCCGGAGTTTTCCGGCTCCGGCAAAATATGCCGGAGCTCCGGAAGCAGAAGCAGGCGAAAGTATTTCAGTGTAATTTCAGAATTTATTTTTTTAAAAAACCTTTTTAAAACACTATTAATAGTAAACCACATAGTAATATATAGTAAAACAACATATAAATAGTAATATATTAGTAAACAACAACTTAATTTTCCCATTTAATGCCAAATGTTTGTTGAAATATGAAATAATTTTTCATAATTTTGTCTGCCGGAGTTTTTGCCGGAGTTTTCCGGCTCCGGCAAAATATGCCGGAGCTCCGGAAGCAGAAGCAGGCGAAAGTATTTCAGTGTAATTTCAGAATTTATTTTTTTAAAAAACCTTTTTAAAACACTATTAATAGTAAACCACATAGTAATATATAGTAAAACAACATATAAATAGTAATATATTAGTAAACAACAACTTAATTTTCCCATTTAATGCCAAATGTTTGTTGAAATATGAAATAATTTTTCATAATTTTGTCTGCCGGAGTTTTTGCCGGAGTTTTCCGGCTCCGGCAAAATATGCCGGAGCTCCGGAAGCAGAAGCAGGCGAAAGTATTTCAGTGTAATTTCAGAATTTATTTTTTTAAAAAACCTTTTTAAAACACTATTAATAGTAAACCACATAGTAATATATAGTAAAACAACATATAAATAGTAATATATTAGTAAACAACAACTTAATTTTCCCATTTAATGCCAAATGTTTGTTGAAATATGAAATAATTTTTCATAATTTTGTCTGCCGGAGTTTTT
>CACRXK020002452.1:0-15820 GCA_902702795.2 Paramuricea clavata | reverse complement strand
ACAACAACTTAATTTTCCCATTTAATGCCAAATGTTTGTTGAAATATGAAATAATTTTTCATAATTTTGTCTGCCGGAGTTTTTGCCGGAGTTTTCCAACTCCGGCTCCGGCAAAATATGCCGGAGGTCCGGCTCCGGCACTCCGGCTCTAAAAGTCACACAAATCGACTAGATGTTCCAACACAAGAGGCAGCACCAGAGCATAGAATATATAATAGACCAGAGGATGCCCATGTTCATGCCGATGATGATGCACCCATGTTACAGTAATGCAAGCCAATTTTACATTGCAAAGCTTTTTGGAACAAATTACCGGTTTTACATATTTATTCATGTTCTCTAACTCTTCTATGTAGATATATTATGCAACAATGAAGCACTTTAACTTTGGCATATTTCATTTTTGTAATCAAATATGTTGTAAACTTAAGTAAATTCATTAGTCATTTTCTAAATCAAAATCTTTCTAAAATATCTTAGTGACTTTATAAAAAATTCATCAATGTCTCAACAGGACTTTGGTTAATAGGCTTCTTGATTTTGTCGTTAGGCGTGAGGTTTTAGATGGGATGGGGCACTGGGCAGGAGTTAAAAGGTTAGAATTGACTGGAATGATGTGCAAAATTGAGCAATTGCATGTCCAAGAAGTGTCCCAAATAGTCAAACCAGACTCCTTTTGCTATTTGGCAAAGGTGTGAAAGCCGAGTTTCTGGCGCCTGAAAACCAGTTTGCTCTTTTTCGGCCTTCCACAGGCTGTCCATATCGAAATCACAAGTTTTCCATAATGTATGGTTAGTAATATGTGTTTCTGAGGCATGCTGATGAGCCCTGACATTGGGCAAAACAGTCATTTTCATACTCCATCTTATTATAAACAATGAAGTTCAATTTAATTATAACTACAACAGTACAAGGAAATTAAGAATTCCACAATAAAGAGTCAAGATTACAGCATGCAATTTTTTTTAATATATCATAACTAGAAGTTACTATCGCAAGGAACGCGCTGCCTCACCCCAAGGGGTCAAAGGCAGCATGCATAATTTGCTGAATAAGAGGCTGTTTATATGATCCCACTTTGCCAGGATGAGATATGAGGCGGGATGATTTCGATGTATTGAAATAAGTCACGATGCATGATTCAGCAAAAAACTTTATTTTCTAGAGATGGATTATAGTTAACTGTAAACGATTGTGATGTTACTCTGAATGTATATCCACACCATATATATCTTATATACACTAGATAGCGCATCTCTTTTAGTAGAATTGAAGCCAAGAATATTCCAGCAGTTACCTCCATTTGAGTAGATGGCGGCCATGTTGGTCGTTCCCTCTTGCTAATAAACGCTTAAAAACAACATTAACTTTCATCATTTGAATAGTTTAAAGACGTATTTGGAATAGGGTTAACTTAATGTTTAAGTTCCCTGTTAAGTTAAGAAATAGAAAACATATGAATCTTCTCATTTTATGTGAACGACCTGAGACTGCAATCACGGCTTCAATTTTTGAATTTCAGAATAATTAGATGCACTATCTAGTGTATATAAGATATCTATGATCCACACCAGGCAAGCTTGAAAACTGTATGCCTGATCACGGTGGGAATCGAACCTACAGCCTTTGGAATACCAACACAGAAAAAATATCATAATAAGGTTACAAAAGTACATTATGCACCATGTTACTTATTGTAATCGCGGAAACCACTGAGAATTTTCATAAAATACAATACAACGGTAACTCCGAATAAAGTAAACATTTTGATTCACCGTTTCGACTTTATTTAGTCATCATCAGGAATCACGTTGTATTGTATTTTACTTATTCTCCTCACCTTTCCTTTTTAGTTCTTTTCTTAGAGTTTACTCTGCTGCTTTTTGCTGAATCTTAAACTTGTTTATAATCTTTTATATAGCATTTGCATATGAGAAGCTACAAACCCTCAAATGAAGTTTTAATATGTTTTCCAGGCAAGGTTTTTGTGTTTGTTTTGAAGTTTCCTGACCACAATCCTGTATTATATTTTCCCAGAGCGATTTTAGCAATGGTGAGTCAAGAGCATCATTGCATAATTTGTCAGACGGGATACTCTTCACAATACTGATCTGCTTTTCTATGAATTGCCGGAATATATGTGATCAAATGCATTTGATCAAAAGCTAGCATTCTACAACCTCCAGTATCTGGACCAAATTTTTACAGGGTGTCACCAGGCCGTCGCGGCTGCGTCAAGTTTTGTTCATTTATCCCGCATGTCGCCATGGTATTTTTATTAATCCCACTTCCCGCGATGGAGTAAAATTTAGACGCATCCCGCAAAACCGGTACAGGCCCCTCTCTAGCAGGATGTGGCTATACTAGTTGGATTGCAAAGAGACAGATCATTTTATATTATTTTGATTTTTTCGATTCAATTGGATTTCAACATTTTCAAAATGAACCGGAATTTATTTCACAAGCAACCTCTTCACAATAAATACAAATTTGCTGTGAGTTCAATTATAACTTCAATAACGCATGTGCACTGACCTTGCACACCTATATTATTATACAGTTCATTAGTTCACTAATTACCGATCATTTTTATATATTATCTGATTCCTGTTGTCAATCCGTGCATTAAATAAAGAAACTTCAAGTTTCATTGTCGCCCTTGTCACAATGCTGCCCACACATAGCGCCTTTCTACGCCATGTTTCCTCGCTTTATATAATCACAGATTCCGTAAATAAATTCATTACTCATGCCCGGTTATAAAGCCTGTATCCCACTTAAATCATATCAAATCGTACCGAAACTTAAAGGCCGATAATACACCACACAACTTTTGCCTAAAACTGTCGCATGCAACCTGCTTACAACTTGAGTTGTACTGTGTAAATCAAACACACACAATGACACAACTCGCCTACGTTGTCGTGAGTCAGTGAGTGCTTGATTTACGCAGTACAACTCAAGTAAGGTTGCTGCGACTGTTTTAGGCTAAATTTGTGTGGCATAAATCGGCCATAAAGTAACATATTTCTTTGTTTCCTGGGCACTATATATAGTCGCCCACCATGCCATCAATTCTTTGTTTGCAATGACGCAATTTTGGGATTTCAGTTGGCGGGCAGGTATCACAAAAACGGCTATATTTTAATGTATTGATCGAGTTCAGAGACATTTTAAGACTCAAAAGATGAATTACCGTTCAGTTTTTCTTGCTATAACCATTCTGATAGGAGAAAATCGTCCACAAGTTGAGTTTGATTGCCCGTCATTTGGATGGAACGTCACGTGATTGCAAACAAAGAATAGTACAAAAATTGGCCAAGACACAGCTGACGTAGCAAATAAATGCCTGTACGCAGGCTCTGACGTGGCCTATTTGATGTGTTTTTGTAATACATGGATAGCATTAATGACGTCGACTCAAACGGAATACTACGATACGTTACGATAGGATTGGAAGTCTTGGAACATACATAATCTTCAAAGTCGCGATGGACCGTGTCGTAGGCTAAGAATATATTACTGTATCCAGAGAGGATTAATCATAGGCATAGCCCCTCCGTTAAATCATGGCCGATAATCGTCTTATTTCGCTCTGCGATTCATTTTCGTATAACTCTCTTGTAAAATTTTGCAAATGGTAAAGTCTGATCAGTAATGTTCACGATTCTAGCTACTTTTCATTTTCAATGTTTTATATACAGACATTAATAATTCGTATCTTCTTTGTCTTTTGATATATTATGTCCAGTTATTCTATATAGCTCGTGGTTTGATAATCTTTGATGCATTCCATTGTATCATGTTCGTTTACTGGTTCTCGTATTGTGTTCGGTTAATCTTCGCAGTCCTCTCGGACTGAGCCGTATGCCGTTCACCTGTCTCCATCTTTTACCAAGGCAACTCAAAACCTGCACACCCTTAAATATGTATTTTCTTGGAGTGCCTTGCCAGGTGACTTGGGTTGTTAAAAGCTCGCCCGCACGCCTGACATTTGTAAGGCTTCTCGCCCGTGTGTGTGAACATATGTCGGCGCAGGTTGCCCGAGATTGAGAAGCGTTTGTCACAAAGTTCACACGCGTAAGGTCGTTCCCCCGAGTGGGTTCGGAGGTGTATCACCAGGGCACTTGGTTTCTTGAACCGCATACCACATTCTTTGCACATGTGACGTTTGTTTTCTACAAGAGAAAAGGGGCTATTTATTATTAAAATTAACTACATGATAAACTAAATATTATATTTCATTTCTATTAAAATTATTGAGACTGAAATAACCGAAATGGATTTTTGTCCCACCTATAGGCAATTCCAGCTTTTAAATTATGCGCGCAGGGGATGACGGGAAGTAAGGTATCATATTGCTGATTATGCTGAAAAATTTCAATAAAAACTGCCGAAACAAGCAAAATATTTCAAGTATAAGCTGTTACTCCGTGTTTACACGGTCGCCATTTTATTTTTTCAGCATAATCAGCAATATGATACCTTACTTCCCATCGCCCCCTACACGCATAAACTAAAAGCTAGAATTGCCTATTGTTTTGGCATATTTGTGACATTATTAACCCATATTATCATTATTAAAATCAAACAGTGTGAAGCTAGCTGTGGCAACTGGTCATGCTATGCTAATGAATATGCATCTAAATTGGTTAAAGACAATACATTTCTAAAGGCTTAAATAATGCAAATGATTAAGAATTTACATAACATGACCTGTTGCTATGGCTGGCTTTATGGTACAGTAAAAACCTGCATGAAAGAATCAGTAGGTTAAAATAACTACTATCACCAAACACCATCATTACTACCATCATCATAACCACCACCCACCATCATCATTACTACCACCCGGCACCCACCATCATCATCACCACCTACCATCATCATTACCACCCACCATCATCACTACCACCATCATCACTACCATCATCATTATCACCACCCACCATCATCATTACTACCATCATCACTACCACCATCATCACTACCATCATCATTATCACCACCCACCATCATCATTATCACCACCCACCATCATCATTATCATCACCCACCATCATCACCACCACCCACCATCATCATTACTACCATCATCACTACCACCATCATTATTACCACCCACCATCATCACCACCATCATCATCATCATCATCACCACCCACCACCATCATTACTACCACCATCATCACTACCACCCACCATCATCATTACTACCATCATCACTACCACCATCATCACTACCATCATCATTATCACCACCCACCATCATCATTACTACCATCATCACTACCACCATCATTATTACCACCCACCATCATTATCACCACCCATCATCATCATCACCACCCACCATCATTATTACTACCACCATCATCACTACCATCATCATTACCACCACCCACCTACCCCCATCTCCCTCCCCCTACCTACCTATAGGTTTCCAATCATCATCTTCCTTACTTTCATTCTTCTCCAGAACTTCCACTCTCTTTCTTTTGGTCTTCCTACTTCCCTCAACTGAATCCTCTCTTTTTCTTTTTGTCTTCACTCCTTCTTCTTCTCCCGATTCTGATCCATCCTGTTCACTTTTTAACCCATCGTCTACTTCATCCATTCCTACAACAGCTATCGTGTCACATTCCCTTTCATCCACAACGGTTTCATCCTGCTTTGGAACCGCCTTTATAACACTGGGTCTTCTCTGAATTATCACACCACCACTTGTTGTGCTCACATCGTTTGTCATGTTGTAACTGTCTATATGCCCCTCGGTAGAAGCTCTATACCCCGCAGAAGCAGTGTAGTGGTAAATGACAGGAAATGTCAATATGGCATCTAATGCAGGGAAATATCTCCTGACATAACTTGTCGTTGCATATACGATCTAAAAGTATTGGAAAAGAATTAAGTCAAGGTTTTCTATCTTGTTTGTAAAACAGTTCAATAATATAACATGTTGACACGAATGCCAATGAAGCAACCAGCAATGAAGCAACCAAGCTAGGTCATGCTATGCATATTTTTAATGATAAATTTAGAAGCAGGTTTATTAGCAATATGGCATGACCAGTTCCCATGGCTAGCTTCCCAACTGGTAAATGCATAGATGATTTAAGGTATATAGGAGTATACCTATTAATTTTATTATTTTTAGCTTATTTGTAAAAACGTTAGTTGTTGTTACATTGCTGTTGCTTTGAAAAGCAATTATCAGAGGATAATGATCTAAATTCAATTTATTCATTTGAACAATTAAGATAGCAGATCAAATAACTAAATAGATCTTTAATGACAAATACTTTTTTTTGACAAATAATTCAAGAGAGGTGTATTTCTGTCATATGTTGAGTTAATACTATAAAAAAAAAATATACCGTATTTCCTCCATTTAGCCCCCAGCCTATTTTTAGCCCCCCCCCCCCCACACTCTAACTAGCCTCCAACCCAGAAGCACTTATATAACTAAGCCACACCCCTCCTCCCTATTTAGCCCTCATCCCCTAATAATTAAATACTTCTCAATATAATCTTATAGCAGAGTATAAACATTTAAAATTTTATAGAACTTTTACTGATAATGCCGTGTATGAACGTGAAAAAAGAACGTGAAAATATATTTCATGAGCTTCCATGTTTAGCCCCCCTCCCCTCTAATAAGCCCAGAGGGGGCTAAATAGTGGATGTATGGTATATTATTTGTTTCAATAATTCCTATCAATCCTTTATGTCCATACATATATAGAGTTACGTACCACCATTGACAAGCTGGTTTCCTCTTTAATTCGTTCTATTTTATGTTATTGATCTGACTTTGCAGTATAGGTTGAATAACTTCAGAAGACCTTCACCCTGTTTGAAAACAAATTAGAAATATCTAATGATTAATTTAATTGTTAGAAATATGTAATAAGAAGTAGTCAGTTAAAGAATATTGAAATAATCGTAGGCAACAGCAAGAATTAAGCCATATAGCTATAGCATTCTTATTATATACTATATAATAATATGTTTCTGAAATATGTTTATATATATATTATTAGTATAATAATCTACAATACGTATCTTCTCAATAAAATTTTGTGTACATAACCTTTATTTAGTGTTCATATTTTTTTTTAAATAGTGAGTTGCTTACTTTTTACTTTCCCGGAAAAATTAGCTACGTTTAAAGTACACTAAAATTCAAGTTAAAATCAATGTACATAATATGTGTAATCTTATTGTGTATGTATATGTAATATATCCCAGTTCTCATACACTAGCTAAATCTTTACATGAACAGTACATGTTGTAAGCATTGGTTATATATATATATTAAGTGTGTTGTAGTTCACAACCTTTTATATGGGGGGTTCAGATATACTCTGAATACAAAAACTGCATGAGACTAGAATTATACTATATGTATGAAAAGTTGATCCTATCAGAGCCTCTATATTTATCCTCAATTAATTACACATGTTTGTATCAGTTAAGAGCGGAGGGGCACTGTTTTAATTTGCTCTCTAACCACTCAGTACCCTAGCTCTCTTTATATTAACAGTAGAGGTATCTTTTCATGTAAATCGTTTTCCATTTTCCATGTTTATGTACATCGAGTTTCAATCTCTAAAACATCTGCTGTCCAATGATGCATAATATGTAGCACCAGAAATGAATCGTTCTGATAGCAAACCGCACAAATTCCCAATATGAATATTCACCTTGTAATGTCAATGTGTATATCAGAAATTCCGCTTTCTGCCAGTGGTAAAATAGAATAATTTCCTGGTAAATATTTACACTAAAATCGTACGTACGTGAATAGTTGTGGCTTTGTTTTACGATTGATAAGGGTTTACCACAACATGGCTTTCAGCCAGGAACCACAACGCAGACAACGACTGAAACACAAGTACCAGGAATTTCGAATTCAAAACCAAACTGTTTATAGAGAAATATTCAGATCCACGTTAGAGAATGAAGTTAAAAGATTGAAATGTGCCTAACAAACCAAGCAGAAACAGCATTGCGAGCTAACTATCGATTGATCGGTGAGAGACATTGGCAGCCATGATTTGGAATTCTCAAAGACATGCATTCCTGACTATTAGTTTCATACACAAAAGACTACCGGTAAGTTTCATTAAATATATAAACCCCAAACTTAAGCCTATAACTCCGTAATTGTATATCTTTCCAGTGATTGTCCAACCACAATTTCTCTTTGTTATGATGGAAAGATAGGCCTACATTCTTTAAATACACCTTTTTCTATAAGCGCCTTGATTTATATATCCATATTTTCTTTGACTTTGTGGTCACTGACGGTATTCATTCCAAGGTGAAGTTATAATCAGCAAAACGACATGCCATGTATGTCTGCCAAAGCAGTTTTATCCTATCGTTTCAGCTGACTTGTATTTTAGAGAAGACAAATTTAAATCGAAGAAAAATCGTTCATTTGTACAGTCGGTACGACTGTGTTCCAATTTGAATTCCGAGTTTTCTAAGACCGTAATTCGCCCAGGTTTACATCGTTCTGTTTCACGAATGAGCATACATCAAAAGTTATAGTATATAAAAGAGTGGCCTGTATACGCGGCAATATAGTCTTCGCTGCAAAATGTTCGGTGATGGGCGCGGTGTTTCGCTTGTGCGCTAAACGTATCCTAACTTTAATTTACGCCTTAATGTTTTTCGTTTTGCTTCAAAAGCTCTCTTTTGCGAATAAGCAGAAGCTATAATATACAAAAGAACTTGCTGTATGATGAAAAATAATTAAATAGAAGCAATAATCAAGATATATACGATCAAAGTATGTCGAACAGACTATATCGATAATTTGCTTCGTAAGCTGTATAAGACAATTGAGTTTGAAAGTACATCTCTCAAACGTAGCATGATTAAGTAGCTTCCTATATTTCCTATTATTCATATATAGCTACTCGATATAATCAATTTAGCTTCAGACTGATAGAAATGTTCAGATCTAATGGAAGGTAAATCGAAAATATATAAACGCCAGTTCATGGAATTGACTTTGCGGCAATCCCCATCTCACTTCCTTGACCTTGGCGATATCGCGTTTAAGTTCCATTTGAACTGTAGCTAGCAACTCACATTAAAACCATTGTAAAATATGCTCAGTCTACAAATATCACATGCGAGTTCGCATGTAAAAGATCAAAACGCGTGCAGTGGAGTTTATAGTAATTGTCACGCGATGTATAGTCCAACTGCTGTTCCGACAGAAACCTATGCTGCAAAAGTAGTTTTATGAAACCTTTCTCTTGTCTGACTAGAAGGTATATTCCATTTTATAAATGCTAGATACACTTCAAGCATTGAATGAAACATGAAAAACAGTGATACACGGTATAAGGCCGGGAAATTTGATTTTAGCACACACCGCGCGAAGTCCAAGGCATGCATGTTGCAATGGCGACTCGCATCGGATGAGAGCTGATGAGAGTTGGTAGTCACGCATTGTTACGGGGGACATTTCAAGCTCTAGATTAACAAAATAAAGGATAGATGAGTGTTCCTACTATGTTTTAACTTGAATAAACATAGTGATATAGTGTTAGGAAAGCTTTAAGAACAGCTAACCATGATGGCGTGACTGGCAACTCTGGCATGCACAGCTCGCAACCTCGTTTAATCCGTGGCCTTTATTGGGCAATTACTGATAAAGCTTTGATACAAACCTATATTCCTATAGTGGATTACAACCTTTTCTTAGCCAATAACACGGATCTACACCAGTTCAAACCAATGAATTAATCTTGGAGAATGCTCAGTGAATATAAAGTGGTCAGCAGTTGGCCGAGCCGCACTCGAGTATGCATGTTTCTAGGACACTGTATCAATTACAATTATCGTCAAATACGATTTGTATGTCTCCTCGTCGCCTGACCGCATAAAGAAAATTTAAGAGATTCAAACCTTGCTTTCTAAACAGAATTTGCTGCATTCTATAATATAGTATCAAGTAGCTTATTTTCTGTAGAATATATACATGTGCATGAGATCATCGATCATTGGACATTGCCCATCAGCATATAACTATATGACTCTAGCTATCTTTCTGCAACATGTTCAGCTGAACTCATACATGAAATACACAACACAACTCATAAAGACCTGACAAAAATTACACATTTCTACAGCATTTTAAAGACTTGGATGAAACGAGGATGAGATGAGTTAGTTATGAGAGTTGGCAGTCTCGCGATCTTGGTTAGCTGTTCTTAATGCTTTCCCAACACTATCATGTATTCTATTGAAGTTAAAACATAGTTGGAACATTCATCAAACCTTATTTTGTTAATCTAGTGCTTGAAATATCCCCTGTAACAATGCGTGACAGGCAACTCCTATTCTAGCTGACCTTGGCTTTTTCAACGAGTTTTTTGTAAACCAGTACATGCATGTGATTTAAATCATTACATATATAGCATTCCAGTTAACCTATCACAACAAGACATATTACATATATATTGTGCACGATATCAAGTGTGCACAAGCCAAAATTTTGTGGTACATTTTACAAGTCCTAAAACATGATAAAAGCGGCATTTTCTAAACATTACAGATAGGCAAGCGCATTGCTATAATGTTACCGTACATTAAAAAACTGGATCAAGTCTATGTCACACTCAGCATTCAATCTTCATGCCATATTTCGCATATGTCTGAGGGCATCGATCAAGATTGTGTGCACAAGAAAAAATTAAAGTGGCAAATGGAATCGTGCTGGGCAAACTATAGACGTTCTGGACATTCAAAGTATGCATGCAGATATAACCCAAGACTACATTAAATTTAATTGTACTGTACCGATCAAAATTAAAACGGTTTAATTTCAATTTAAGCCTGCATATACATATTCATTGTCAATGATCATTGGCATACAGATTACAGATTTCAGTATATACCGATCAATGATCAAAATATAAACGACATTTCTGTGCATTAAAAAGTACAAATATATATATTTACCTATAAATTTACTGTACTATACCTAGCAAAATTGGATTTGCAGGTTTAATTTTTCCTTTCCATATATCTATAACCTGAGTATATGGTTTATAGTATATCGTCTATACAGACTATAGTATACTCACACACATTATACAAGCTGAATAAAACTACATAAGGCCTTTTCCTGCACATATATTTTCCCCATTGCTATAATATGTTATTGTAATACCCTAAGATACCATAGTATAGTGATATGCCCCTACAGTAACTTAAGTATATATATTAATATATACACCGGTTTGCAGATATGACATGGGGAGACCAATTCAAAAACTTGTCGGTATATACCGTAATATATACTCGGCTATTTTATTAGACTAGCGTGCAAATCAGCAATCCTCATAAAATATATATTAAAATTGGGCTAAAAATGTTTCGGTAAATTACAAGCATGTAATAAGTTATATATCTTACCTTGTAATCTTGACCTCTGAGCTCAGTATATTTTTATAACAAGCGCATGTATTTGAAAAATGTATATAATAAGTGTGCTTCCCGAGTGTGAAAATCCGTGAAATTAGCTCGCAGTTCAAAAAGACAACGTATCTCGTTTGATTTAATCTTTAAACTGTGCAAGTTTTGCCTTCTAACAGCTTTCGGGAGTTGAACTCATTCATGGAGGATGGTTTGACATGAACTGGCGATCCTCTTGTGCCGTGTTCCTTTTAAAGCCTCTCACTGCCAGCCTTCTTGCGTAATAATACGCACGTCCGGTGGCTTTGTCTGGCCCGCGAAAATCGTCATCCCGCGCGTGGAGAAAACTTCGAGTAGCGTGCTGACGTCAGACGCAGTGCGCTCGATGCTCACGCGGTCACGATTTCTCACAAACGTAATCGGATAGGCCACAGCGTTCGTCTTGCAACTCTTTAGATATTGTTATAAGTAAGGTACTTTTTGTTTATCAACAAGTAATAATTGTCCAAAAATACGCATTAAAACTGTATTGAGCCACCTTAAAGAGACTAAGAGTTGACGAGAGTCGCAAGTGTCACTCGCGTTTGCTCGCCGACTCTCACTGCGTTCACAGTGGCGGGAATTTCGCTGGGGTTTGGGTCTGGGGGGGTAACCCCCAAGAGTTGAGAAAAATCTCATGCAAACTCTCGCTTCTCAACTCTCATCAAGTCTCGTTTGTATTGACCAGAACTTATAGCATGTGTGAGTTTATTAGAAATAAGTGAAACGTTTAGGAACTTTGAATGTTTTAGAAATACGAGTGTTTCAGTGTAGCTACAATAGATAAATATGGATTGTGAATTCACAACTTTTGATATTGCAAGTTGTTTTTACTAGTTAGAAGAAAGATATTGGAACAAAGATAACCTAGCATTACATGTATATATAACTCACATTTATTGATCTCGTATATTATGTTAATTATTCGAGGGTCGATCCATGGATTAAATAAAAATCGTAGCGTTAACTACGACTATGCGGAATCTTTTTCAGGTACTGTAGTAATTCAGACACAAACCACGACAGCTTATTGTAGAATACTACCTACACTGGACCACCACGTTTGAGATATCTTTTTCAGGTAGTTCAGACACAAACCACGACAGGTTATTGTAGAATACTATACCTACACTGGACCACTACGTTTCATGAGATATCTTTTTCAGGTAGTTCAGACACAAACCACGGCAGCTTGTTGTAGAATACTATCTACACTGGACCACCACGTTTGTGATATCTTTTCGGATAGTTCAGATACAAACCACGTCAGCCTGTTGTAGAATACTACCTATACGTTGGAATTCAAACACAAAAATCACGGTAGCTTAATTGTTGTACAATATCATTTCAGATTTGTACGTATTTGATAACTGTCAAATATACTAGTTGGATTGCAAAGAGACATGTCATTTCTATATTATTTTCGATTCAATTGGTTTCAACATTTTTAAAATGAACCGGAATTTATTTCTCAAGCAACCTCTTGACAATAAATACAAATTTGCTGTGAGTTCAATAACTACATGTGCACTGACCTTGCACACCTATATTATTACACATTTCATTAGTCTAACAATTACCATTAATTTTATATATTATCTGATTACTTTTGTCAATTCGTGCATTAAATAAAGAAACTTCAAGTTTCACTGTCGCCTTGATGCTGCCCACGCATAGCGCCTTTCTACGCCATGGTTCCTCGCTTTATATAATCACAGATTCCGTAAAATTCACTTTTTAAGTGAACCAGCCAATCAAATTGCTTGCTATTGAATCATCGTAAATCATCGTAACGAACTTCGAAAGAAACTTCGGAACTTTACAACGAACATTCCGAATTTACAAGTAAACATTGGAAGTCAGTTTTGAAAAGCAAATTGAAATCGAGAGTAATATATTTCTTTGTTTCCTATAAAGTCTTTGTTTCCAATGACGTAATTTTGGGATTTCAGTTGACGGGCAGGTATAACAAAAAACCGGCTATTTTAATGTATTGATCGAGTTTAGAGACAGTTCAAGACTCAAAAGATGCGCAAGTCAGTTTTGGCTTCCTACAACAAGTTGTTTGATTGCCCGTCATTTGGATGAAACGTCACGTGATTGCAAACAAAGAATAGTACAAAAATTGGCCAAGAGACAGCTGACGTAGCAAATAAATGCCTGTACGCAGGCTTTGACGTGGCATATTTGATGTGTTTTTGTAAAACATGATGGCATTAATGACGTCGACTCAATCGGAATACTACGATACGATAGGATTTGAACATACATAATTTTCAAAGTCGTGATGGACCGTGTCGTAGGCTAAGAATATATTACTGTATATCCAGAGAGGATTAATCATAGGCATAGCCCCTCCGTTAAATCATGGCCGATAATCGTCTTATTTCGCTCTTCGATTCATTTTCGTACAACTCTCTTGTAAAATTTTGCAAATGGTAAAGTCTGATGAGTAATGTTCACGATTCTAGCTACTTTTCATTTTCAATGTTTTACATTAATAATTCGTATCTTCTTTGTCTTTTGATATATTATGTCCAGTTATTCTATATAGCTCGTGGTTAATCTTTGATGCATTCCATTGTATCATGTTCGTTTAATCTGCATAACCTTCTCGTATCGTGTTCGGTTAATCATCGCAGTCCTCTCGGACTGAGCCGTATGCCGTTCACCTGTCTCGCTCCATCTTTTACCAAGTCACTTCAAAACCTGCACACCTTAAATATGTATTTTCTTGGAGTGCCTCGCAAGGTGACTTGGGTTGTTAAAAGCTCGCCCGCACGCCTGACATTTGTAAGGCTTCTCGCCCGTGTGTGTGAACATATGTCGGCGCAGGTTGCCCGAGATTGAGAAGCGTTTGTCACAAAGTTCACACGCGTAAGGTCGTTCCCCCGAGTGGGTTCGGAGGTGTATCACCAGGGCACTTGGTTTCTTGAACCGCATACCACATTCTTTGCACATGTGACGTTTGTTTTCTACAAAAGAAAAGGAGCTATTTATTATTAAAATTAACTACATGATAAACTAAATATTATATTTTATTTCGATTAAAATTATTGAGACTGAAATAACCGAAATGGATTTTTGTCCCACCTATGGGCAATTCCAGCTTTTAAATTATGCGCGCAGGGGATGACGGGAAGTAAGGTATCATATTGTTGATTATGCTGAAAATTTTCAATAAAAACTGCCGAAACAACTGAAATATTTCAATATTTACAAGTATAAGCTGTCACTCCGTGTTTACACGGCCGCCATTTTTATTTTTTTCAGCATAATCAGCAATATGATACCTTACTTCCCATCTCCCCCTGCACGCAAAGCTGGAATTGCCTATTGTTTTGGCATATTTGTGACATTATTAACCCATGTTATCATTATTAAAATCAAACAGGGCAAAGCTAGCCATGGCAACTGGTCATGCTATAGTAATGAATCTGCATCTAAATATGTCAAGTATAGGTTAAAGACAATACATTTCTAAAGGCTTGAATAATGCAAATCATTACAAATTTGCATAGCATGACCTGTTGCTATGGCTGGCTTTATGGTACAGAAAAAACCTGCATGAAAGAATCAGTAGGTTAAAATAACTACTATCACCAAACACCATCATTACTAGCACCGTCATAATCATCACCACCTGAAATTTAGGCATCTAAGCACCCAAAATACAAGAACCACCATCATCACCATTATCATTATCATTATCAGCACCCACCACCATCATCACTACCACCATCATCACTACCACCATAATAACTATACCATCATTACTACCACCATCATTACCACCTAAACTTTAAGCATTTAAGCACTCAAAATACAAGAACCACCATCATCACTACCTTCATCATGATCACCACCCACCACCATCACTACCATCACCATCACTACCATCATCATCACTACCACCATTATCACTACCATCATCATCACTACCATCATCATCACTGCCACCATTATCACTACCATCATCATCACTATCATCATCATCACTGCCACCATTATCACTACCATCATCATCACTACCATCATCATCACTGCCACCATTATCACTACCATCATCATCACTGCCATCATCATCACTACCATCATTACTACCACCATCATCATTGCTACCATCATCATCACCACCCACCATCATCATCACATCATCATCGTCAGCACTACCACCATCATCACCAAACAACCATCATCATTACTACCATCATCATCACCACCCACCATCATCATCACCATCATCACCATTACTACCACCATCATCACTATCACCACCCACCATCATCATCACCACCCACCATCATCATCACCACCCACCATCATCATCACCACCCAC